>JADGMU010001244.1:0-63643 GCA_016920895.1 Vaccinium myrtillus | reverse complement strand
TGTCCTCTGGTCATCGAGTAAATTGTTATTATTAATTTGGCACACTCATCTGGTCCTACAGATGGAAAGACTATATACGTGTTGGTATCTCATCGGGTACCATTTTGTTAGAGCTATACGCGGTAAATGTATGTACCATATGCATCTATTATATCTATTATATTGTTCATATTGTGTTACATCATGGCAACAATAACATTTTTTCTTAACTTTTATAGTAAACAACTCGTAACTTTTCAGTACTATGATTCATTATATTTTGACGCGTCTCGTAACTTTTATACAAAAAAATCTTAACTTTTCTAAAAAGAAATCGCAACTTTTTTATTCACAAGAGGCAGTGCATATCATATTATTGTTTGTCAAAAATTCATCCATCCATCCGTCTCTGATTTGGAACATTGAATCCAAGTATCCAAAATCAGTTGCCGGCCATGAGAATATAATAGTAAGCTCGCACCTGACATCATAATGGTTAGATTTTGTGACGAATTACGGATTACTGCCCAATACTCTGCGTACTCCTAATCAACTTAAACAATATTAATTTTTTTTTAATAACCGGACGTCCAAACCAACCTGTGTGCACCATTCTTGAACTTTCCAAAGGTTAACAGGGATCCCACAACAATTTAACCACACCATTCTTGAACTTTCCACATTTTGATTCGGAGCCCACGGTTTTGCTTCCACAAATCAGTTATATAACCAACTCGAATCTCCACCTTCTAACATGAAATTCATGCCATGTACAGAAGGAAAAGTGAGAAAAACCAAATTGCTTTCCCATTGCTCTAATATGAATATTCCAAACACCTTCAGCAGCAGTAAAAGCTTCTCTGTAATAACCCGAAATTTCGTAAATAAAAATTTCGATTTATTAATTCGAGTATTTAATTTTGATATCGCGAATTTCAATAATTTATTATTTAGTTTAAGTAACTCAAATAAATTTTCCGCGCCGTAAATCAACGCGTTCACACCGGGTACTACACTGTTTCTCGTCCAGAAGCAGAAGTTTTCTCCCAAGACTTAGTCACTAAGCTAACACCACCTCATTTATTGCCTAAATTAGAAGGTAGTCCATTTTTGGAAACCTATTTAGACATGTGTCTAATTTTGACTTTTGACTTTCCAAATTTGACTTGAAGTACACTTTTACTACTCCTATTTTGGATTTTAGTGTGATAATGAGAGGGAGAGGAGGGGGTCGGTTGGGAGGTAGAAAAGGGGAGAGAAATTACTTCCCTCGCCGTGTAATTTTACGGGCGTGTTTCCATACGTACGTTCGCGCACATTTCGGTGCCGTTTTTCTTCTAAATTCCTAAGCGTTATACTTTTTGGATTCTCCTAATTATTAAGAAGACTACCTAAGGATTTCCGAACACACTTATTTATTTTCTTTAAGTTAGTAGCTCTTTATTTATTTTTGTAGTACTCTTTACTTATTTTTGTAGTACACTAGTTTGTATTTTTAACGCACAAACCCAACGAACCTAGGCGCTTTTAGTCTTTTCTAACGAACCTAGAACCCACTATTTAGGACAAAACCTAGTGAGGATTGACTTTTCTTAAAACTAGCCTTTAAAGCCTACATTTTACTTTTACAAAAAGTATTTTGGACACACATGGGAGGGAGATAACCCAAGGCTAACCCCCTTGAGGGTCTGTCAAAAGGATGAACTTCGCGCTGTCTAAGAAAGGAATGGTGACAGTAACTGGATTCGTCCGACCATCCGGCTTGAGACTCTCCTGGTTATCTCATTTGTCTAAAGAAAGTCACCAAGGATATTTTTCTTAAAGTGACACGGTTTTCGAGAAACGATTTGAAAAAGAATATTTTTACGAGATTCACGGCATGTGCATGTTTCACGAGACGATACGACACAACACGTTTTCCGAGAAAATGAACGATTGATTTCATGACAAAAAATAGAGATAAGAATGAAAATGATGATGTGATAAATGATCAATACAGTAGTGCCGTTTAAGTCCCGCCCCAGTTCTGCGGGGAGAACTTGGTGGTCAAAACTCAGCGGTACAATACGGTAGTATAGTTTGAGTCCCGCGGGGAGAATTTGGTGGTCAAAACCCAGCAGTACAACACGTAGTGAACGGACCTTATAAACAGACTGGTTGAGTTCAGTGATATAAGATGGCCGGGACTATGTCGTGTGTGACGCAAAGTGAACAGATCTTATAAACAGATTGGTTGAGTTCAGTGATATAAGCAGCCGGGACTTCGAGCGGAAAGGTTGGTGACCGTTAGAAAGGATAAGTAGAACGGGCCAATAACTTTCGAGTGATGGGAGATGGATGAAATTTGAAGAAGAACGCTGTTATAAGAAATTAATACAAAATATTGACACTGCACTCTGATTTTGAAAATGATACGAGACACTGATTTTATTAAGCTGCACTCTGTTTTGATTTGACACTGATATTTGACTACGCATGAACTTACTGTTTTTATAAATGATTTTCAACTGTTTACCTGCCACCAACTATATTGTTCTAGAATTGCTAGTTTAAGGTTGAGTAGAACTATCTATTGAGCGTCCCCGCTCATGGTGTTGCACTTGTGTGACCCTGGCATAATACCACGATGTTGCTTTGCGACTTTGATGTATTATGCTAGACTATAGAGATGAACAGAAGGATTACTATGACTGGAAGGCCTACGGAGCAGAGCAGGATACCGCCGAGATGGACGACCATGCAATGGAGTAGAGAATTCCTAGTTAACCGTAGAGAATAAATGTAACAGCAGGGAGATTTATGTAATTTTCTTTTGGAATACTGTTGTAAGCCCTATTTATTATTTATGTAATCTTTATTAACAAACCTAAATTTTGGGGGCGTTACATTCTCTAATCGATTCCACGTCCCTATGAGCATGAAGTCGTGCAACATTACTTCTTTCTAACCAACGATTAGGCACCTATTAGTCCTCCCGAGCTTTGACGATGAACCTATTAGGCACCAACGATTTCTTTCCAGAAACAACAGTAGCACATAAGATAGATTAGCTCCCTCATAGTACTCAAACTTATTCAATCTTAAATCACCATTTTTGTAAGTTTGCTCTTGAATAGAACCCCTACAAGTAACAAGAGAATGTAGCTAGAAAAAGATGTTTTAAACATATTGAACAGATTGGATCATTAAAATTCGATTAGGAAAACCGAAGTCCACACAGAAGGGTGCTAAGGGATCCCTTAGTAGATCCTTGGGTTGGGGGGGGCACATACACAAAATTTCTAATAAGGGATCCCTTATGTGCAGACTGTGTTTTATCGAAAACTACTCGAATGAAGCCCTTCTCGTTCCCAATCATTTTTTTTTTATGATTTCTTGCGTGGACCTTTAAAAACACGTTTTAAGCACATTGAACGACTCAGATCATCAAAATTCAATTGGCAAAGGTGACTTTTGGCAAAATCAGCATGTAAGGGATCCCTTATTAGAAGGGGACTACACACACACACACACAATAAACTTCTAATAAGGGACCCTTATTTAAGTTTCCATGCGGACCTAGGGGTATTTTTTACTTCCCGGATCAAATTTTGACGTTCCAAACCGCTTAATGTTTTTAAACGTGTTTTTCAATGGCCCTTGAGAGGAATCTCCAAAAAAAAAAAATACCAAGAAGGGCTTGATCTGATCAGTTTTCGATAAAAACTGTACATACATAATTTTTTATTGAAAATTGATCAGATCAAGCCTTTCCGGGTAAATTTTTTTGGAGATTCCCCGCGGAGGCGCTTAAAAACACATTTGGTCCGAAAAGTTGAAAATGCCTCTAGGTCCACGTGGAAACTTAAATAAGAGTCTCATATATATAGGCAAATTTTCTAAGAGGACCTCCCGCAAATAAGAAAAAATGTAGTAATTTTTTAACTTAAAAAATTATTTTTGGGAAATCTGAACCGTCCAATGTGTTTAAAAGGTGCTTTCAAGAGTCCACACGGGGGAGTCTTCAAAAAAAAAAAAATACTGGGAAGGGTTTGGTCTGAGCAGTTTTTCGCAAAAACTGTATATATATATATATAGGGTAAATTTCTAGTGAGGGTTCCCTCACAAATAAAATGAGGGAAAAACGTTGGTGGCCGTCGGATGGCGCACAGTGCACGAATGGCTGAGATTAAAAATTCCAGGCGCGGGTCATATGGGCTGAGATTAAACAACTCGCGGGTCAGGATCCGGGTTAAGCCCCCATCCCGGATCCCTCCCCTTCCATTTGCTTCCATTCGACAGAGAGAGAAGAGAGAGAGAGAGGAAACGCGATCGAGCCCCACCATCTCCCCCGTGAATATTCCGACCTCGATCCGGCTATAATCGAAGGTATTCACCTCTTCTCTCTCTTACCTCGTCAGATTCTCCTTCTTCTCTGTTCGTTTTCGAACTCCCTGACAAATGAAATCGATTTTGCTTTATTTTTAGGGTTTGCACGAACACAAATCGAAGAACGAAGAACAAGAGGTCGAACACCAAGAAATCTGAGGTATATCTCCCTTCCTTCGCTCTTTCTCGTTCGTCACCTCGAATTTTGTACTCGGTTCTTCAAATTTTTTTAGGGGAATTTCAAATTTGAAATTTTAAACCCTTTTTTTTTTTTTTTTCAAATTTCAAATTTGTAAACCCTAAATCGTTCATAATCATCCCTTCACTAAGACATACCTAATTTTGTTAGGTTTTTTTTCTTTCAATTTAGGGTTTTTTTTTGGGGTTAAATTTGGGGTAATATTGTTAGGGTTCCACCATAAGTTTGGGGCTGGGAATGCTACAGCATTGTTAATACTTTAAAGTTGAGAGAAAAATGGAAATAACTTGCGTGCCTTAAGCCAAAATAAATGCTGTGCTATGAGGCCAAATCCAGGTAACCTCCAAATGTGTCCCCTGGAAGTTATTTTTCACTCTTTAAAAAAATTCAATGATTTGGGAGCAACGTAAATATATGGTGTACATTTTATGGTAAATATCTGGTTACCCACTTATACTCCAATGGAGATTAAGTAATTGCACACTTTGTTGGTGTCAACAAGTAAGTGGTCTGTTTTTAAATAATTGTTAAGTTGTTCAGGAGAGAAAGCAACATTGTCAAACGTTTTTGTTTCTGCCTTTTGCGTTGTTGTAATAGTTTGGTTTAATTGTTCAATTGTTCATAGATTTAGCACTTGTAATGCTCTATTCTCTCCCTGTCTCTCTCCATATTCATGACACATGTATTCTTCTCTCCATATTCATTATATCAAAGGGACTGAGCATGGGCGACAACCAAGCACCCCCCCTTGTTGGCTTACCCCCTGTTGGCTTCCCCCCTACACAAGGTAAGCTCAGATCCTGCCTTCAATTGTTTCGCTCTTTTATTAAGATGAGTTGCATTCTATTTAGATAATATCGGGTTTTCAAACATTGTTTGTCATTTTTTTGTTTGTGTAGTTTATCCTCCGCAAGGCTATCCTCCTCTTCCTCAACCACAAGGCTATCCTCCTCTACAAGGGTATGCTCCTAATCCGCAAATGCAAGGGTATGCTCCTAATCCGCAAATGCAAGGGTATGCTCCTTCTCATATGCAAGGGTATGCTCCTCCTCCGCAAGGGTATCCCCAAGGGTATCCTCCTCCTCCTCCTCCTCCTCCACAGGGGTATCCTCAAGGATATCCCCCTCCTCCACAAGGTTATCCGCCACAAGGGTATCCATCACAAGGGTATCCGGCGCAAGGGTATCCGCCGCAAGGGTTCCCTCCCCAATATATCCCTCCACAGTCACAGTCACCATCACCATCTCAACCATCTCTCTCATCCGCTAATTCTTCAATGAAACTTTACACGCCCCAAGTCAATAACGACTTGATACCAAAAATTGGACAAGTGTTTGAAAATTTAGATGATGTGCATAAATTTTACAACAATTATGGTAGAGAGGGTGGATTTGGTACGCGACTCCATTCTAGCAAGAAGAATAGGGAAGGTCAAGTTGTTAGAAAGGAGTATGTTTGTTGCAAAGAAGGGGTGAGGGCCATCAAAAATTTACCACAAACTTCTCAAAACACGGTTCGTAAACGGGGCTTAACTAGGGAGGGTTGTGGTGCAAAATTATGTGTTGTAAAAAACCGGGAGGGTGCGGGATTTGTTATAAAGGTATTTGTCGAGGGTCATAACCACCCTCTTACGACGCCAACGAGGGTGCATTTGTTGCGATCTCATCGTGACATCTCAATGGCAAGAAGGAACTTATCGCAACAACTATCCGATGCAAATGTGTCTGCCTCCCAACAAATGAGTTTTTTCGAGGTCCAATCTGGAGGTCTTGATAAGGTGGGGTTTCTACAACGTGATCTTTATAATGCGGAAAGGGATAGGAGGAAGGAGTTGAAAGGACATGATGCTAATCTAATGTACGAACATTTTTTTAGTCAACAAAAAAGGCATCCAGGTTTTACATTTAAATTTGAAGATGATGGAACGGGATTCATGAGTCATTGTTTTTGGGCCGATGAAACTTGTAAGAAGGCGTACGAACATTTTGGTGATGTGGTGGTGTTCGATACAACTTACCAAACCAACCGATATGATTTGATCTTTGCACCGATTTTAGGGGTTAACCACCATGGCCAAACAACTATATTTGGGTGTGCATTCCTAAATCATGAAAATGTGTCCTCTTTTCATTGGCTTTTGGAGGAATGGTTGAAGGCGATGCCAGCTGGGCCTCCCAAAATGATTATTACTGATCAGGATCCAGCAATGAAACAAGCTGTTGCTAGTCTTCTTCCAAATACGCTTCATAGGTTTTGCATTTGGCACATTATCAGTAAATTCTCCGAAAAAGTAGGTGCAATAGCCTATAAGCAACATTATGACGAGTTTAGTAGTTGTATATGGAATTCCGAGTCCCCGGAGGAGTTTGAAAGTAGATGGATGGAGATTGTATCGAAAGCCAACTTGATAGGGAATGATTGGTTAGATTCGTTGTACCAAATTCGTGACCAATGGATTCCTGCATATACGAGACACATTTTTTCGGCTCACATGACTAGTAGTCAAAGAGCTGAAGGTGCTCATTCATTCTTCAAGAAATATGTGTCGAGACAAAATTCTTTGTTGGATTTTGTGACACGGTTTGATAGGGCACTTGCAAAGATACGTCATAATGAACTTGATCTCGATCATAAGGATATCAATGAGAAGCCACTTCTTTCAACCAAACGTGTCATGGAGTTGAAATTGAGTGAAGTGTATACACGGAATATTTTCTATAAGTTTCAAGAGGAACTCTTGCAAAGTGGTGCGTATTTGGTTAAGAGTACATTTAAAGATGACCACCGGTGTTTGTACAAAGTTCAGAGGGAAACAGAGACTGATTCCAAGGGTCGTGAAGTTTCATTAGACAAGTCATCAAGCTATGTAAAATGTACTTGTATGAAGTTTGAGTGTGATGGGATTCCATGTCGGCACATGTTGGCATACTTCACTAAGAAACTTATTACGGAAGTACCTGATCAGTACATCTTGCGGAGGTGGACCAAAGCAGCAACAGTACGTTCAGTTGTGGGTGACTTGGATGGGACAAGGAAGGAAGTGTGTGACACTTCTTTGGTAGTGAGGCACAATAGGCTTTGCACACTATCTTCTTCAGTTGTTGAAGAAGCTGTATTAAGTGAACATGAGAGTCAAATTTTTGAAGACTATTTGTTATCCACTCTCAAAAGGTTTGCTGACATGAGGTTAGCGAGTGGAGATGGTGAAGGGAGTGGTAGTAAAACACGCATTCCTCTTCCAACCGAACATCATTTTAAAGAACCACCTAAGGTTAGGTCAAAGGGTTGTGGCAAGCGATTGAAGGGAGGGAAAGAGAAGGCGATCAAGAAAGCTAGGCGTTGTACTGGATGCGGGTTAACGGGACAGTCCCATGACAAAAGGAATTGTCCTAAACTTCGAAATGTGTATGTGCATTTATGTAATTATCATTGTGGTCATTTATAATACATGTTTTCAATGTCTATGTTAACTGTTCTGTTCATTTGCTTAGGTCTTCGCAAGATGTTATCTTCTCTGATGGCGATGATGATGATGACGACGATGGAAACGACGAATTTTACTTTGATGATGATTGTAAGTGTTTTATATAGTTGTGAACCAATTTGTTGCTGCTGTTAGTGACAGTGTGTGGTATATATAAGTTATTTGTGCTATATTTACGATTGTCTGGTTTGTTTTTCTGTAATGTTAAAGTTCTAGAACAGTGATGTTTCTGTATTGTTGCTGCTTGTGTATTAGGAATTGTGCGGATGAACTTTCGAGCTGGATGAACTGGAAGTTTGAATCTAGAATGGTGTATGGGATGGTGTATCTGAAATTGCTGGATGAACTGGAAGACACATTTTCTGGAATGGTGTTTGGGATGCTGTATCTGAAACTGGAAGTTTCAATCTGGATGTTAGAAACTGACTTTTTTTTATGTTTGGTGTAACTGAATCTGTTTCTAAAGTTTGAGCTGAATTTGAAAATTGGATTTTCGTTGTGTCTTCTTTTAGTAAACTGGAATTTCTGTAAGTGTTTATTATGGTCAGCGAGACTGGAATTTCTGTAAACTAGATTTTCTGGATTTTCTGTAAACTGGAATTTCTGTAAACTGGAATTTCTGGAATTTCTGTAAACTGGAATTTCTGTAAATTGGAATTTCTGGATTTTGGTTGTCGGGCTGGATTGGATTTGGACGCCTAGCTGTTCAAAAATCATTAATGCAAATGCATTTTGTTGATTATCCCGGTGTACTAACGGCATACCAAAAGTGAGATATTGAATGTTAGGATTTCAAATTTTCAATATTACGATTGCATACATTTTGATTGAATATTAGGGTGTGATTATGAATCAAATCGCTATTAATCTACAGAAACATATTCATTCACTAGCCAAATATAGTTTGCCCAAATGCTACCTAGCAATAACAATGTTACCTAGAGAAATAACAATGTTACTCAAACTCGTTGCTACACAAAATATTGTAGCCGAAATGCTACCTAACAATATCAACATTGTTCATACAAAAGAAGGCATCACTTCGATGGACAAATACAACTTTGGGCAGTACATTTTTTTTTCTTTCCCGGGACAAGTTCAACTTAATTACATACGAAGATTTAGGAATAGTTGGAGCACACAAATTACAAGGATTACTTGGAGAACACAAATTACAATCCCAATAACAATCATGACACGGCCTCCATTTTCTATGGCTAAAATGCGTTCTATTAAACTGTGGAGGTCAACTTGCAAGTCGCCGCAAGGCCCAGTCGATTTGCGCGACCGATTATCTCCCGAATGTGCAACATTCTCAATGTGCTCATCGCACCAACCAATCCACCGCTTGCAGCGCTAATTAATCATGTAAGGAAAAATGTGATTTTGCAATACAATTAAATATGTAAGGAAAAATGCAATAAAGGGGAACTGTGTGAGAGGCTTACAGGGTTACCGGGGCATTTATAATAGTACCGGTTGGGGTGTGTGGCACCGGGGCCAGCCTTGGTGGGGATGCACAGACCACATCCTGATGCACAAGGCATCCTCGGCCATCCAGATGTGGAATTTGAAGAAGCATCAGCCATTATACGGACAAAAGGAGCAAGGACTATATACAAGAAAATATAAACAAACAAGAGAATATAAACAAACAAGAGGTATAGCAAACATGACTGGGACAAGTGCAATAAAGGGGGACTGGGAAGCATCTTTGTATGCTACTCTTTGGTTAATTTGTCAAGAATGTAGAAGAATACAGAAAAATGTAAAAGAATTGCTAGCACACAAGTGAGACCTTGGAGTATAAAACATTAATGACCATGGGGAGAAAACATATAGATGTGCATCTCATTTGAATCTAGAGGATATTTGGTGCCATAGGTAGTGGTGCAAGCAGTATTGTCCAGAGAGCTATTCATATACCTACTCATCGAATTCTTGCCTTGAAGAAGATTAATTTTTTTATAATAGAAGGTTTGCATAATTATTTCGTGCTGGTACTTGTGCTACTCATATACATTGTTTTTTTGTCTTGGTATAAATTAATTTTAGTTACTCCAATATTACCCCAAATTTAACCCAAAAAAAAAACCCTAAATTGAAAGAAAAAAAACCTAACAAAATTAGGTATGTCTTAGTGAAGGGATGATTATGAACGATTTAGGGTTTACAAATTTGAAATTTGAAAAAAAAAAAAAGGGTTTAAAATTTCAAATTTGAAATTCCCCTAAAAAAATTTGAAGAAAATTTGAAGAACCGAGTACAAAATTCGAGGTGACGAACGAGAAAGAGCGAAGGAAGGGAGATATACCTTAGATTTCTTGGTGTTCGACCTCTTGTTCTTCGTTCTTCGATTTGTGTTCGTGCAAACCCTAAAAATAAAGCAAAATCGATTTCATTTGTCAGGGAGTTCGAAAACGAACAGAGAAGAAGGAGAATCTGACGAGGTAAGAGAGAGAAGAGGTGAATACCTTCGATTATAGCCGGATCGAGGTCGGAATATTCACGGGGGAGATGGTGGGGCTCGATCGCGTTTCCTCTCTCTCTCTCTGTCGAATGGAAGCAAATGGAAGGGGAGGGATCCGGGATGGGGGCTTAACCCGGATCCTGACCCGCGAGTTGTTTAATCTCAGCCCATATGACCCGCGCCTGGAATTTTTAATCTCAGCCATTCGTGCACTGTGCGCCATCCGACGGCCACCAACGTTTTTCCCTCATTTTATTTGTGAGGGAACCCTCACTAGAAATTTACCCTATATATATATATATATTATTTTTGTTTTGACGACGAAGGAACCATTCCATAGGAGGGCTACTAATTGGACCCGTCTTAAGAGTGTAAACCTCAAGATGAACCGAAGCAACCACTGCCCAGACCCACCAGGTAATTTGCGATACCTGCCCTGAAGAGGAATCAAACCCGGCCCACTTTGGGAGCAAGGCCTCACACCTTCCGTTGGGACAAGCGCACGGGTGGTCTTGCATATTTTTTGTTTCTTTTATCAATTATTCGTCATGAATATGTGTTTATTAGTTTGACCTAGATATGGTGGATGTTATCTAAACACATTCCTCTATTAAATTGTTCTTTTTATTGGCCATTCCTTATTTAGTAAGTAGTGACTTTCCACATTGTCATCTTATATTGCAGCCTCAGCTAGATTCGTCCAGGTGCGTTCATTTCTCTTTCCAACCGCGTGTATCTCTCTCTCTCTCTCGTCCAGGTGCGTTCATTTCTCTTTCAACCGTGTGTATCTCTCTCTCTCTCACACACACACACAGAGAACAAAATAAGAAGTAGAAGAGAATATATAGTACTATGAAATTAACAAAAGCACCAGACCTAAAAGAGAAGGAGATGATGTCTCCAAGCACTACGCATAGTTCAGAAGCTAGACCGCAGCTAGATGGGTCTCCTAACGTAGAAGTAGAAGTAAACAATGAAAGCGAGGATGGATGGTGGAAGAAGGTTGTGGATTTGGAAGAGATCAAGAAGCAAGTTTTGTATTCTCTGCCCATGATAATTACAAATGTTTCATATTACTTGATTCCGGTGGTGTCTGTCATGTTTGCCGGCCACCTTGGAGATCTCGAGCTTGCCGGCTCTAACCTTGCCAACTCATGGGCCACTGTCACCGGCTATGCTTTCATGGTATTTCTCTCTCTATTACGGATGGAGCCAAATTTTTTTTTTTTTTTTTGGAAAATTGGCCAAAAAGCTAAGTTTTGGGCTTTAAAGGATTTTTAGCCCAACCAAACTTATTTTAAGGCTTTCAATATATTGATGAAAAAATTTTGAGGGCTCAAGGATAGCGCTAGACAAAAATACCCTTAATTAAATAGTAAATGTGTGCATGTGGAGAAGAAATGTCGTACAACCGACGTAAAGCGAGGGAATCGTTGGAAATCCCGACACCATCTGATCGCTTTCTCTCTCTGCACAAGCATAAATTTTCACTCTCTTTTTTTATATGTATTTATAGTCTTGTGAAGGAGATCTATTTTTCTTGTCCGATTTTGAGTGATGCCTCTAATGATGATGAAACACGTGAGCTTAATTGATTTCTCTTTCTTCAATTTCGGGAGTGGGTTCAATTTTGGGGTTTAAATTTAGGGGGTTTAGGCTCTTTGGGGTATGGTATAGTCGGTTTAGGCATTTTGGGTTTAGGCACTTAGGGTATCATATGTTTTCATAGGGTTTTAGAAGTTTAGGCACTTTCATAGGGTTTTGGAGGTTTAGGCAGCTTCATACGGTTTTGGGAGTTTAGGCACTTTCATTAGGTTTGGGGGTCAAACACTTTCCTAAGGTTTTGGGGGTTTTGGCACTTTCATAGGCTAGTGGGGGCAATTTTGGAACGCGGGGTTGATTTATCCTCTTGGCATTAAAGAGTTATTTTGTGTGCTATTTGCATGATTGACCCGTATACCATGTCGTTGTCGAGAAAAGTCAAATATCGGGAGAGCTTACAGGGACAAAACGCTTTTAAGGAGCAGGGTGGCACGGGCCATGTCCGATCACCCTTAGCGACAAAACAAATTTGGAAATACCCAATATATCAGACTGAGTTTTTAAGAAGGGGCGGAGTGGCACGGGCCACTTCCGGTCCTAATTAACCTAGCACCAAAAACATACTCCTTCATAACCTCCCCACCAATTTAATGGATATTGTTTGACAGTTATTGATGAATGATTCACCTATGAAAACATGTATTTTTGGACAATTATGTATCATTAATCTTAAAATGAGAGTACTTTTGTTGGTATTAGATACTCTTCCATCCCCTATCCAGTTAATTAGGGGTCCTGTACAAAAAAGATCATTATGATTCCATCTTATGAGATTTGAATATTTATGATTCCATCCTGAAATTCAAATAAACCCCAAAACACCCTTTCTCTCTCCTGATTTTCCTAATATATTTTCTCTCTCCTAATCTTTCCTAATTTATCTCTCTCCTAATCATTCCTAATATTTCTCTCCTGGTTTTCTTAATAATTCTCTCCTAATTTCCTAACATTTCTCCCTCCTAATATTTCTTAATTTATCTCAATCTCTCTCTCTCTTCTATCTTGAAAATCTCTCTTTTCTATTCTTATAATTCTCTGTCCTGATTTTCTCACACCTAAAATCTCAAAACAAAAATGGAAAAAAAATAATCAGGACATTTCGACCTAAAAAATAATCATAACATGATACATTTCTAAATAATAGTATAGTATAAGTGTAAGTAAATGAAGTAAAGCGCATGACACATTAATGCACCATGAAAAAATAGGTATATGTAGTCCAAGTATAAAAGTCAGATTGATATTAACCATAAAAACATGGTAGATTAATCCACCACAAAAAAAAATCATAAAAAAACCATACAACATATGGTAAATTAATGCAACATAAAACCACAACCCAAGCCAAAACCATGAAAAACATGGTAATGAAATTAACCATGATTAATATTGTGAAAAAAAAATATGGGCAACGAATACACCATTAAACCTGGAATCAACTCTATACATTAATACATCATATTTAATGTAAAATTCAGCCAACATGGTAAACAAAGAAATCATCACTACAACAAATTTCACCATTGCCGAGTAAAAATTTACTCGGCAAAAACTGCTTTTTAGTCGTTAAAACCCATTACCGAGTAAATTTTTTACTCGGCACTTAGTCGGTGAAAGACCTTCGGTAAATGTATTTGCCGACTAAACAATGTTTTACTCGGCAAAAAATATTTTACCCGGTAAAGGGTACACTAATCCCCGACCAATGTTTACTCGGTAAATGGTTGCATTCCCCGACTAATGTTTGCTCGGTAAATGGTTGCATTCCCCGACCAAAGTTTACTCGGTAAATGGTTGCATTCCCCGACCAAAGTTTACTCGGTAAATGGTGCACCAATCCCCAACTAAATTTTACTCGGTAAACAGTTGCACTTTGCCGAGTAAAATTTAGCCGGTATAAGATGACAAAGCAACCAATATTATTTATTGGGCAAAGGTTTTGAAAACCAATCCTAAAATTCCAAAAACTACTACAAACTTTCTACATTTTCATTTCCATGCAATACACTATCAACAATCATTCCATCCACAATTGCGAACCTACTACAATTATAAGAAATTGAAATTCACAATCATAATTTCATTCATAACTTCCATAAATAGAGGTCGATCATTACATAACATCTTCAATCCATATTCCTCAAGCGAAAATTTAAAAGGATTGTCCACGCAGGGTTACTCCATATGTAAATATTAAACAAAGTGTATCCAAACTCCCAAAATGCAAGATCTTTGGCCAAACGCCGAAGTACGTAGAATCCACAACCAAAGTCCAACTTTAATTAACAAAAACTAGCAGCGATACTCCACCAAAGTGTTATCAATCTGTAAAAAAAAAAAAAAAAAAAAAAGAACAATTAGATGTAGTCATGAGAATCTCATCAAATACTCATAGAGGACACAATTGAGGTTTGCCTCAATTATAAAGCACGGATCCTATATGCTCACTTTTTTAATTCATCTCCTATAGGAAATTATATATTCCGCGTAACATTTTTCTTGAATTTCAGTTTAGTGGAGTCATGAGAATCTGTCAATCTCGCCCTTCATTGGCACAATTTTGTCCCTTGCCTTAGCTTTGTGTTTGCACATGTATGTGAGTTAAACAGGAATATGAACTGTTCTGAAGATTTTGGATCACAGATTGAAAAGCTCGCTGAACATAACGATATGGCTAATTCCTTGTCGTTACGCAGACACTTGTTCAAAATTTGATCAGAACTATTTAAAACACTAAAAGACTATACATGGATAGATATTTTCAAAAAAGTAGAAACCAGCAGTGTAAAAATCCAGTAGCCAAGGCATTCAGCAGTGTAAAAATTCAGCAGCCAATATCGGTATATGAGGATGCAGCAGCAGAATATGTATCAAGGCAGCAAAACATGAGGGTGCAGCAGTGAAAACCAAAGCAACAGAGTAACAGCAGCAGGCAGCAGAAAGTGTCTATGTGACGGCAGCAGAAAAAGTAGCAACAGCTTATCGGTATATGTAACAGCACCCACACCTCAGTCAATGTAGCTGATTAGATATACTTAGTCATGTAAACTATAACAATGGACTACTGTTCCAGCACTTTAGATCACCAAAAAAAAAACTATTTTTTGCACCTAAACCACAGTTTTCAGCTCCCAATACACATTTTCAGCACTTACGAAAGTGATTTTCAGCATCTAACAAACAGTTTCAGCACCTACAGTGAAGTTTTCAGCATCCCAATTAATTTCCAGCAGCTAAAAACAGCGTCTCTCTCTCTCTGTATTAATTAGATAACGAGGGGGATCCAGATTTTGAGAACCAATAATAACGACCAATAAGCATAAGCAACAACCACGAGAGCAACTACTATTACCCTTGCATTTCGTATATCAATTCGAATTGTTTTTCCCAACTACATATCTAATGAAAGAGAAGTATATTCTATCACATGTCCAATCATTTACAATGAACAAAAATGATCCATAATCAACAACCAATAATAGAAAGGGGGGGAGCCCTGCATCACTTGCACCCTTAGCCAGAACCACAACACAATCACATACATTTGAGGGGGATGCAGGGGTATCCCACTTGCACCCTTAGCGAGTAAGAAAAGAAGGAATACAAAATATTACCTCGAGCAAATAAGCAAAATACTTACGTACTAAATACCTGCACTCAATTCTTAAAAAAGCAGCTGCTCATACCTTCGTGTTTGTTCCTCTTCGGTGCTGCATGATACACTTTTCTTTTTTAATCCAGGACCCATGATGCAATATGTGGAATTGTGAAACACCTAAGTATAAATAAGGATCGATATAAAGGAAATGAATATAAGGAGAAATATATACCATGTGATGATTAATAAATACTAAAATATCACCGTTACAACTTCTATGCACTAAATTCAGCACGTAATTTCATAGTTTCAACAAGTATAAAATCACATAGCAGCACTTAACCTATATTTGCAGCAAACAAGATAAAAAATAGCATTTAACATTAAATACCTGCACTCAATTTACAGTATTAAGGTTCTATATCAACATCTACATCATAATCACTGTGATCTTCTTCCTCATCTTCATCGTCGGTTGTCACGTTCAATAGTGTGGAATCGGACACCATTAGAAATGCACCCTGAATATGTGTTTATTACTGAATCCGGTCCATTGGCCAATGACCACAACTCATCATTTGTTTAAATAAAGCAAAATGTTTAAATAATGAATACTAAAACCAAAAACTGAATATAGCAAAATGTTTAAATAAATACATACTCTATATATGGCTCGACTTCAGGGCTATTGAACAAGACAAACCAATGAGCCATTTCACGTTGGTTGATAGGTACATCAAGTGCTCTTCGGATTAGACCAAAGGGACGAACATTTTGAGTGAACGCCGCTAACCCAGGTGCACGGTCACCACCATTATGAGAAAAATGGGATAACAATAGCATGAAACTGCTGTCTGAAAAATCTGTGACATGCAAGTATAGTTTTGACCAATGGGGGTCTCGATTTGATTGTCGGTAAGGTCTCTGTGATGGAGGTTAATATACTGGGAAAAGGAAGGCAGATCAAAGGGAAAGAGAATAGATCGTGAGAGAGTCCTGTAAAAAAAAAAAAAAAACCCTATTCCAGCTATTCTTACTTAAACCTTTTTTTGCTATAGGTAATTTGAGAAGAGTTTTCTGGCGCCCAGCTCTCCATAAAAAAACATATATATACATTCACTTAAAACAAAACAAAGAGAGAATGGGCATAAAAATCTCACCTTCGGAGACGGCGTTGACGGCAGAATCAAACGAGCTTCACGAGTTTCCCAAATATGTTGAAATCGGAGACCTATTGAAAGGGGAAAAACAAAATAACGAGCTTATGAACGCGCTGTAGATGTGTGTGCATATGTGTGCATGTGTGTATGTGTGAGAGAGAGAGAGAAGAGAGAGACCTGTCCAGAGAGAGACAGAATCGGCTTTGATTGGTAGTAAATTAGAAACCCCCGCCGTAATTGATTCCTTAATCTTTCTCTGTTGGGATTTGTATCGAGGGTGCAGACTGGAGAGGGATTTAGCAATGGGTAGGATCTGAAAATTGGGGGTGGAGAGGGATTTGAGAAGGGGGCGATGGATTTGGGAACCAGAGAGAGAGAGAGAGTACAGTGCTTTTGGGGGGCTGCTGCCTGAAATTTCCCCAATATTTTAGAATGCGCGCCCAATTAACCCCTATCTTCACCGAGTAACTTTTAGTCAGCAAAACTATAAAACTAATTTTTTTTTTAACTAGTATATATACTAAAAAACTAGTCGGAGATGCGCCCTTTAATTCATCCCGAGACATTGAATTTTTATGATGTACGTGAGCTATTTTTTGCTATCAGAATCATCAATTTTTTAACATTATATATATTAGATGATTCATATTGAGAATAAAGTTATTCGAGTCTTGCTACACACTTGATTGGACATAAGAACTCATTTTACGTAATGAAATTGCATTCCGATCAATGATTTTTTTACACCCGATTCAACCAAAAATTTAGGAGGATTATTTAACTAATGAGGGCAACAAAATCAACGGACTCGATCATCAGGATCAACGATCTTTTACAATGTACACACTTGATCAGCCATAAGAACTCATTTACTTAATGAAACTATTTCCCGATCAATGACCTTTATACACCCAATTCTGCCAAAAATTTACGATGATGATTTAACTAAAGAGAACAACAAAATCAACAGACCCGATCATCTTAATTGTATCACGGTCATGTGGCTA
Source organism: Vaccinium myrtillus (assembly GCA_016920895.1). Classification (NCBI taxonomy): domain Eukaryota; kingdom Viridiplantae; phylum Streptophyta; class Magnoliopsida; order Ericales; family Ericaceae; genus Vaccinium; species Vaccinium myrtillus. The sequence continues at coordinate 45,776 of JADGMU010001244.1, read as the reverse complement.
CTATACATTCAACTATAGCGCAAGACTTAGTTTGATATCAACTCCATTCAATGTATAGATTTTAAAGGTCATCACCCAATCAGTATTTACAATAGTCGATCTGAACCGTTAGAATTTCACGCCCTACTGATTTTATTAGTGTCACCAAAATTGGAGACTATCAGATATTGGCGATCGTGTGATCGAATCACATTTAATGCATGTAAGAGGCCTTAAAGTCGTATAGTGGACAATCCTAGCTCCACCTAAGGTTTTTTTGGCAATCAGAACCGTCTATTTTTTACGCATTACAGATACAATCAGTTGTACAAAAAAATAAGAAGATCGTGTATTCGAACGCATTCAATCGGACGAAAGTTCTTTTAAAAAAACACAATTTGGTCCCGATCGACGAGTTTTTTAAACACGATCGAGAAAAAAATTAGACGATTGATTTTTCATCAACAGAAATAACAAAAGCAACAGACGTGATCACTAAAATAATTGCAAAAATACAAAAAAAAAGTATATGGTAATGAGTTGGATCATGTATGCGAGGAACACTTAACTATGGCTCATATATGTTAATTTGGTTTGCCAAGTAAACATTTAGGCCTCATTTGGGTGAATTGAAAAAACTGGTTTTTTGGTTTTTTTTTGGTTTTTTTGGTTTTGTCCTTATTCAAATTTTTTTTGCATTTGTTAGTTTTCGGTCGATTTGTTGTGGTTTCTTGGCTCCTCTCTACGAGAGCTTGGCTCCTCTCTACGAGAGAAATCTAAAAAGTATAAAATTATTAGTCAAACTTAAAATTTTGTGAATAAAGACGAAAAATAAACCAAAATGGTTTTTTTAGCCAAAGAACCCCTTAGTCGGGAAATGGTCCCTTTATTCCCGCCAGCATTTTCTGGAAAAGTCAAAAGGAGGACTTACGCGCCTATTTTATCCCGAGTAACCCATTAATCGGCAATTGAGCACTTACCATTTACCGAGTAAATATTTAGTCGGCAATTAATTTCCTACCAAACAATGACTTAAGAGCCATTTTTTTCCCGGCCAACGCCCAATTTACTCGGCAAAAGTATACTTTCCCCGAGCAAATTAATTTGGTCGGCTATAAAGACCATTATTGGCCACCAAAATATTTTTGCTTGGTAATGGTATAGGCATTGGCGAGCAAATCTATTTTAGTCGGTATTTTTACTCGCCAATGGTGTAATTTCTTGTAGTGCATGTTCATTCCTAAAAACATACAAAACCCACAGATCCCAAACAAATCTCACAAAAAAATTGAAAATATAAATCCATTCATTTAAAAAAAAAAAAAAACAAGATTAGATTTGGAACTCATGCCACCACCATTTGAATTGGAAAAAAAAAACACAAAATAGGTAAACCTAATGAATCGGGGAAAAAAAAAACCACCATTGAATTGGAAAAACGATACTGCCATTAGACTATAGACTTAGAACCCACCACCACCACCATAAAAAATACATGATGGCGGAGAGAGGAGAAAGAGAGGGCATCGACATGGCAGTGGGTGTGCAGATCGACTCCGTCGCCGCTGCCGCCGCCCCAAAGTTGGAAGGGTTTGGGGGTTTCATCAGAATTAGAACCGACGACGTCGATCTCTTTACCGCTGGTGAGCTCTTTGACTCCGTCGTCGATTTATTTGCCCGTTGTCGTTGTAGTACGCATTCCATCATCTTCAAATTTGGAGGGGTTTTGTTTTAGTATTGGAATATGTATTGATTTCAATTTGATATGGGATAATAATGGGGGGCGAGATATAAGGTATTAGGCTCTCTTGAATCTATATATATAATATTATATACTAAAGGTATTAGCAATATCTATATATATGGTATTACGGGATATAAGGTGTTTATAGCAATCTTGAATCCATCTCTAAATATATAGTAGTATCATATATACTAAAGGTGTTTATAGCAATATTAAAATTTCCTATTTGATTGATCCTTCATTAATGGTAATAATTGTCTTTTCCTAAAATACATAATAAGGGCTCAATGGTCCAATTTCAATTTACAGGATGAAATCATAAAGATTCAAATCTCATAGGGTGGCATCCTAAGGATAATATTGTAATAGGATGACAAATTAAAATTCTCAACTAAAAAGTACATTTTTGTTCCAAAAATCTCATAGGGTGGCATCCTAAGGATAATATTTTGTGTGCTATTTGCATGATTGACCCCTATACCATGTCATTGTTGAAAAAAAGTCAAATATCGGGAGAGCTTACAGGGACAAAGCGCTTTTAAGGAGTAGGGTGGCACGGGCCATGTCCGATCACCCTTAGCGAAAAAACAAATTTGGAAATACCCAATATATCAGACTGAGTTTTTAAGAAGGGGCGGAGTGGCACGGGCCACTTCCGGTCCTAATTAACCTAGCACCAAAAACATACTCCTTCATAACCTCCCACCAATTTAATGGATATTGTTTGACAGTTATTGATGAATGATTCACCTATGAAAACATGTATTTTTGGACAATTATGTATCATTAATCTTAAAATGAGAGTACTTTTGTTGGTATTAGATACTCTTCCATCCCCAAAAAAGGTATCCAGTGTGCAAAAAGAGAACTTAAAAAGTACATTTTTGTTCAAAAAATTTCAAACATTTTTTCCCACAAAATATTTGATATCAACGAGTTTTTTTAACTATTTTTTAAAAAGTTTCAATTTGTTTGAAAAAAAGTAATCATTTTAAATTCTCGGTTTATAGATTAAATATTCTTTTTGAAACAGAGAGAATATATTGATCCTTTTAGATGCCATCTTCCCAGCTCCCTCCTTGATAATGTCTAACGAGCCCCTCTCTCTCTCACACTCGTGTGATATGCGACACTGATTAATGGTATATTATCCTTGGTTATTTTTAAAATTAGTTAAATTATGGTCCTAAAGCAATGTCATTTTTCCTCCTCTCCCTAATTATTATACGTATACGCTTCCATTATTGGCGTGAACTCATAAGATTAAGCAGACAAAAATGGAAATCCAAAAAAAAAATTTGCACACGTAGCGAAACTATTTACTATTTGCTAGACTCTGACCCTCTCCATTTTATAATCGAGGATCCAGCCAAGGAGATCCAAAAAATAAAAAAATAAAAAATTTGTGCACGTACAAATTAATATACCATTTTCTAGATTCCAACCCTCTCCATTTTATAAACGAGGATGCAGTCAAAGGAGATGAAGAAAAAATATTTTTGCATGTAGCAAAACTATTTGCTAGACTCCGATCCTCTCTGTTTTATAATCGAAGATGTAGTCAAAGGAGACAAATGGCTTCTGTCACCATTCTGATCTTGTACTAATATTATTTATTTAGTATCTACGTTTTTCATAAAATAAGAAAAGAAAAGTTTAAGTGTAACTGTTCAAGTGCTACGAAACATGATTACAAAGAGTTTAAATTATTTCCACTGCCGGTGGAAACAAAAGTTTCTTCCAAATCGATTGCATTGCACCACATGCATGTCTATATTCTACAAAAGTCCCTCCGCCCATGTGTATATGGTATACCCCTTAAATCACCTTGGGTGAGCTTTTTGTTTCGTGTGCTGAGATGAGAGCGCAAGATTTAGGATGAGCTTTTTGTCAGCTATGTTTCGTGTCCTGCTGATCATCTTTGTTGCTTTAGGTGGTGTGGTTCTGCTTCTCTGGGGTATTTTGGTGTTCTTGGGTTTTTGCTCTCTTTGTTCCTGTTTGGAGTTTTAATGTTGGGGTTTAGGTGTGGGTGTAGGTTGTTTTCGTTTGTTTGGTTGGTTGTCTTCTTGTCAACCTTCCAATCTTTTGGGTCTCGAGAGGCATATGGCTTGCCGTCGGGTGGGGTGCCAACCTCGTTGGTATGCCGCTCCTCGCTTTGATGTTTTTCTCTTGCCCCGTTTAATCATGTATCTTTGATATTTGATTAATAAAATTCTTTTTTGCCGTTCAAAAAAAAAAAATCTCCGTGGATTCATAGTATTTTTGGGGCGGTGGTGGCAGAAGATGTTCTAATTGTTAGGTTTAGGTTTAGGTGCCCCTTTGGTTTTTTTTTTTGGGTAAATTAGCTTGAAATAGAAAAAGGATAACCGAATATACAGCCTACAAGGGGCATACCTCAGGAGGAAAAGAAAAAAAAAAAAAGAGAGGAAAATCTAAGACCTAAACGCAACAAAACAGATATCCAACTAAGCTCAAAGCACACTTCAAAGAAGCAACACAAAAACACCAAAACAAAAGAAAGACATGTGAGCCTCAAGAACTAAGTTCTTGAAGCCTTTAACTTCTTGATTTTCTCCTTAAGCTTCCTTTTGTTTTGATCTCTAGTGGATGAAGGAAAATCACCCACCACCTGTGTCAAAGTATGTCGAGGTCCAATGTAACGTGTAGATCGACGGAGAGCCACGGGAGGAGGCTCTTTTATGCCGATCAAAAAAATGTGAGCCACTTGTGACTTATAACATCGCGCGTTTGATCAAAGAGCTGGTGGTTGGGTGTCGATGAAATGAGCATTGAAACCACACAAGTGTAAGTGATTTCTGCTGTATTTCTGAAGGAGCCATCCAAAGACACCCTGTTCAAAAAAAAAAAAGTAAAAAAGATACCCTTATTGTACATTACTTATGAGCACATGGGAGCTTATGCATAATTGTTTTTTTGTTCACTTTATTCGAAATTGAAGATGAATTAATGAATGTTCAATTCCATGTTTTCTGTGTTTCAGGTTGGCCAAAGTGCCGCACTTGAAACGTTATGTGGGCAAGGATATGGAGCAAAACTGTATAGGATGATGGGAATATACCTACAAGCATCTTGTATCATATCATTATTCTTCTCTGTCCTCATATCAATCTTCTGGTTATATTCGGAGTCAATTCTAATTCTACTCCACCAAGATCCACAAGTTTCAAAATCCGCAGCTCTGTACATGAGGTATCTGATACCGGGACTATTCACCTACGGATTTTTGCAAAACATACCGAGGTTTCTTCAGACACAGAGTTTTGTCGTGCCACTACTAGTTTGCTCTCTGCCCCCATTGATTGCTCACATTGGAATCGCCTATGTTTTGGTTCACTGGACACCTCTTGGCTTCGAGGGGGCTGCATTGGCAGTTTCAATCTCGTTGTGGATCGCAGTCCTTATGTTGGCTGGATACGTTCTTATCTCGAAGAAATTGAAGCGTACTTGGAATGGGTTTTTGGCGGAGTCACTAAATCATGTTTTTACCACGTTGAGATTGGCTCTCCCCTCTGCAGCTATGGTATGGTAAGTTAAAAGTATTTTTATGGAATCAACTTTTTTGTTTTTATACTTGGCTTTTGTAGTTCCAATATGAAAATGTACAAATTGGAACTTTACGTTTTTGGGATTTGCATTTGTCTGTCTCATTTTCATTTTGTTACCGTAGCTTGGAGTGTTCGGCTTTTCAGCTGCTGATATTACTAGCGGGACTAATGCCACTTTCAAGAATTACTACTCCATCGATTGCAATGTGGTAATGATTCACTTCTCTCTTTCTCCTATGAAAGGAAAAGCTCTTCTTCACAAAAATTTGTTACACAACTCTTTGTTAGAATAATGTAGTGATGACATTTATAATTAGAAAGAGATTTTAACTAACTACTTTTTCGAGTGCTAGTGTGGTGTCCTAAAAAATCGTAGAAGAACCTCTTGAGCAATCCTTGACCCGGATGAGTAGCGAGTGAGCCTCTCGATTCTCCTGCACAAGTAGCACACGTCGTTAGCACTCAACTTAGCCGGAATGTGGCCAGGGAAGGCACTCCGACGGTCTAGTAAGTGATCGGATAAGAAAGGTAGAGAGGGAAAGTGTTGTGTACCTCTTTAGGGCTCCTTCTCTACGTATATATAGGCTCCCCAAGTACAGGGGCAAATCAGTCATTCTGGCTCGGATGACACCGGTTTATAGTTCATTCCGGCCGAGACACCGGTTTGTCTCAGATGGGCCCGTCTCGGACGGCCCATCGTGTATGTCTCTATTGCTGGGCTCAGGTACCACGCCCGGGCCTTGGACCTTCTTGGCTCGTGATCCGAGACCCCTTTGAATGTTATTTTTTGGCCCACTAAAGATAGACTTGTAACACATCCCCAAAATTAGGTGGAAATTTACTATGTTCGGCTTTGATTGGTCACAGGGTGGGATCCAGGAAGTAGTACTGCCTGGGCCAGAGTTTTGGTGGAGATAGCTAGGGCAATTTTAGTTCCACGTCGAAGGCCACCTGAGCAAATTAGTATAGAAATTCATTTATAAACTTGTAATTAAAATTTCCATAGGGCGGTAGTCTATAATGGACAAACAGGCACGTGATCCCTTGATCTCTCTTTGAATCTGCCACAAACTACAAATCAATCAAGCCAAAATAGATTCTCATGTTTTGATGTTTTTTTTCCCTCTAAAAATAATTTTCCTTTCATATAAAGTACTTGAGTATGGTTTTTTCTGTAATACTTTCCTTAAATTGTTCAATATGTTTGGCCTGGCCTGAAGTCTTTTGGCGGTTTATATTTCCAGTGTAAATACAGGGGCTATAGCCTACATGGTTACTTATGGTCTCAGTGCTGCTGCAAGGTTACTTACTAATTACTTGATTTTTGCTACTTAAATTTGCAATATATTCAAATTTCTTCTGCCCCTCCATCTTGCATAAAGTTTTTATGTAACAGCACAAGAGTGTCAAACGAGTTGGGAGTTGGCAATCCAGATAAAGCTAAGCACGCCATTGGTGTCACTCTAATGCTCTCTCTCTTTCTCGCTCTTGCTAATGTATTGGCTTTAGCCTTTGGGCATAAAATATGGGCTGGCTTCTTCAGTGATAACTCAACAATCATAAAGAAATTTGCTTCGTTGAGCCATTTTCTTATGATTTCTATCATACTTGATTCCGTTCAAGGGGTATTATCAGGTTTGGATACTTTCTTCTTTTTCAACAGTTTGTCCTTTAATATTTAGAAATTCTTGTTTAGCCATTTAAATCACTCATTATTCGCTCTCGTCTTACTTTTATCAAACCATAGACTGCTTTGCACGTTTTGCAGTGGACGAAAATAGAGTGTCAACATGGTGTCCGTTCTTTACCTATTGAAATACTTGTCTTTGTTGTTGAGTCAAGCTGATGCATATTCTGTAGGGGTGGTCAGAGGATGTGGGTGGCAGCACTTGGTAGTGTACATCAACTTTGGAACATACTATTGCATTGGCTTGCCTATTTCCATCTTTCTCGGGTTCAAACGCAAACTATATGCTGAGGTAAATGCAATTTTACACACTCACGTAACAAACCAATTGTTAGTTAGTTTGTTACTTCTTTTTTGTTTGTTTTGCTGACCAACTTTCTTCTTTTCATGCTATATTTTCTTAAAGGGATTGTGGTTGGGACTCATCTGCGGCTTGTCTTGTCAAGACATCAGCCTTTTATTGCTTACTCTATGCTCAAAATGGACTCGGATGGAGCTTTCTAACAACAGCAAGAAAGAGAGCCATGCACTGCCTAACAATGCATTGAACAATGAAGAGAGCCCTGTATGATGGAGGAGGACCGGATGGAGCTTTCTAACTACAGCAAGAAAGAGAGCCATGCACTGCCTAACAATGCATTGAACAATGAAGAGAGCCCTGTATGATGGAGGAGGACCGGAACGCCCTTTCCCCTTAGAAATAATAGGCGGCTTCGCCTTGGCTAATAAAAACACGAGTTTCGATAGGTGCTAATAGGATTTTTTTTTTTTTTTTTTTGTTGCCAAAATGATAGACGATTCCATTGATAAATATAAAGACAAAGCCAAAAGAATCAATTGGCGTATCCGTCCTTGGACAAAGGACTGAATAGCCACATAGGTGGAAGCGCTTCCCAAGTGGAAACACTTAAACCTCCAAACCCTCTACTTGCTAGACAATGGGCTACACCGTTAGCGCTACGTCTCACAAAACCAAACTCACACCTAGCAAAATTACAAGCCAATCTTCTAATATCTTCAATAAGCACCTCTACCCTATGGTGGACAGTTTCTTCCTTCTTGATCATTCTAATCAAGCTAAGGGAGTCCCCTTCCATATAGACATTCTTAAACGCCAGAGAGAGTGCAAATAGTAGGCCTTCTCGGGCCGCAATTGCTTCAGCTATTAATGGATCAACAATACCCTTCAGAGGAGCCGATCTTGCTGCAATAAAACGCGAACTAGAGTCTCTTAACACCAGCCCGAGGCCCCCCACGCGATTTGCAACATCAAGCCCCGCATCAAAATTAAGTTTTACCGCTCCCTCAGTTGGAGGAGACCATTGTTGCTGTCCGACGAGTGCACTGCCTTCCGTAGGCCTTCCTGAACATTGCCGTTGTCGCTGAATTTCTAAAAAATCCGTAGCATCCTTGACTGCGATGTTAACAGCTACCCCATGCTCACATTTCTTTCCAGAGAAACAAACATCATTCCTACACTTCCATATACGCCAAATGACTGCGCATGCCAAAGAAATTAATCGATCAAAATCAGGGCTTCCCTTCCATCGATCTAGAAGCGTAGAGAACCACTGTTGAAAGTCACAAGCTGTAATTGAGGTAGAATCCAAACAGAGAGGGGAAGATTTCCAGACCATTTGCGCAAACTTGCATTGGGTAATCAAGTGGATTAGCGTTTCGGATTCGTTCATACACACCGGGCAAATTGGATCGCAAGTTATTTTCCTCTTGAATAGCACCTCTTTAACCGGGATAATGTTATGGCAAGCTTTCCAAATAAAGTGCTTGATCTTACCCGCCGTAGGCATTGACCAAAGTTCATTCCAAAAACCTCTGTGTTCCTCCCTGTGACTTGATTCTCCAGAGCCTTTCTTACCGAGCATACCATTGCGCTTCATGAAAAGGGCCACCTCATATCCTGACTTGACTGAGTATAACCCGTTGGAGGTAAAATGCCAAATCAATTTGTCGTCGCAGCGAGAAAACGGTAGTGGCATAGCTAAAACTTCGTTTGCTTCCTCTTCCCACAAAAGCTCCTTTACTAGCTCGGTCCGCCACGTTTTAGTACCCTCATCAATGAGATCCCGTACCTTGAGGTTCCTACCGGCTGGAGCTACCCACCGTGGCTTGAAGGTCATTGGTCGAGGGAGCCACGGGTCATCAGCCACTCGAATGTTCAGTCCCTGACCGATCCTCCATCAAAGCCCATGTTGAAGCACGACCTTACCTTCCCATATACTTCGCCATGCCCATGACGAGTTAGAACTACATCTCGCTGAAAGAAAAGACGATTCTGGATAATACTTTGCCTTCAACACTCGGCTAACCAAGGACAAAAAGGCTATATAAATGTTGGTACGTATCACATCGGGTATCAAAAACTAATTCTTGCCAGCCTCAGGTTGTTATTTTCCTTTTGGTTCCTAGCGTTAGGTGTCTATCGGAGTAAGAGATGCCTTTTGTGGCCGGCTATTTCTCTGTCGTGATGCCTCGTGCCTAGGATCTTTTTAATCTTTGCAATTTGTTTCCAAAGATTAATAAAAATTTTGCTGGTAAAAAAAAAAAAACTAATTCTCTCACACTTGTATTTCACAAACACTCAATCGTATTACATTGAGAAACTGGGTTTCTCGTATTTTCTTATACACTTTGATCACTCGTATTTGCATGCTTATACAATCAAAGTACAAAGCTAATTTCTAGGCTAAACAAGATTAAAAAAAAAAAAAAACCAAATACAAGATAGGTTCTCATTTATGTAGCACATTACAAATACTATCACGTAAGTTGAAAAAGTCTTCTTTAGCTGTGAGTCTGATGATACTGAATAATTCTCCACGTTTTTGTTATGGGCTACTGATACTGAATAGTTCTCCACGTTTTTGTTATATGGTTCAAAATACGTGTACCCAATTTGAAAGCTCTGGGCCAAGGCCTTAAAGGCCCCCAAGCCTTGGACTGTCATAGAAATACTAGTACAATATATTGGTGACTATCTAGTGCCGGCTAATTTGAGGATAAGGCAAGCAAAAAGTTTGCTTATTTTACTCCAAAATTACAAGAGACAAAACGGTTCCCAGTAGTGTATAACTTATGTATTTCAATTTTAATTTGAGAAATCTAGCTATGCCCGTAATTGATTATCACATGAAAGATCTCATAAGAGTCGATGTGTGCGAGAAATACAATTCTCCTAACAAGTTTAATAATTTTAAAAATTATTATTAAAAAATGAATGTAATATAAAAAATATCATTCGAATAAATGTTTTGATGTGAACACCTAACAACCGAAGATAATCATTTTTGCTTCAGCTTATTCAGGCTTTTCCTAACCTCATATTTTCTTTAAGCTAACCTCCAAAAGAAACATAAAATCTAGGGTAACCCTAATAAGCTGCACCAAATGCCCAATCCCATATTAGCTGCATTTTAAACCAAATGCCCAATCCCATATTAGTGTTAAAACCAAAAGATTAGGCATTAGTCAGACTTTAATTTTCACTTGTCAAATTAGAAATTAAGGCATTAGACAGACGCAAGTTATCAAAGATGAAAACAGAAATTTAGGTTTCAGATACAATTAGATTTGATGTAAAACAGTTTCCCACATATTTTGTGAAAAGATTTAACCAAACAGTTTAAAATCTTATTCGAACTTATAAGAGCCTATATCAAACTTGTTTTGAACTCATATTAAGTCTTTTGAGTAAATTAGCAAAAAAAACTATAATAAAAATATCAAACTTGTAAGTGATGGTGCCGGCTCCAATGTTCATGGGCCAGAACCAAATTTTTTAAATACGGCCCTATATATGTATTTTGTATACAAAATTTGATCACCATAAAATTTTCATATAAAAAATCATTAATTGTATAGTTTTCCAAAGATAAATAACCCTTACAATATTTCGACATTCATTGAACCCCACGACACATGAAGGCTGGAGCAACTATTTTATTTATGTTCTAAAATTAGGCCTCAAGCTGGACCAAAGTGGCCCTGTAGTGCCTTTTGGGCACTACACCGTGTAGTGTCCAATTAATCTGAGCCGTCCACTCGACAATCAAATGATCTAGATTATTTTACGTGTAAAGTAAGCATCTTAGATGTATGATAACATTTGAAATCTAGACCATTGAAAACACAGTTGGACAGCTCAGATTGAGCACTATACGGTGTAGTGCCTTTGGGGAACTACATGGATTCCTCTCCCTCTCAGGCTACTAGTAATTTCAATTTCGCTAAAGTTTTTTTGAGCCCCTAAAAACTTGAATGGGACGATTTTCATGTGTATCAAGCTTAAATAATAAATAATTAGAACTATTATGTAGATATGAGGGCCTTACATATTTGGAAACTCCATTTTTTAACCATGTTTTGAAGGCCCGAAGCTGCAGCTTCATTGACTTGTTATCTAAGCTGGCTCTGGAACACCCGTTTAGGACTTCTCCTTTAGGCCCTTTGAGAGTCTTTCGGCCTTGAAGTTCGGATGGCTAAACAATTGTGAGAGGAGTCGTTTTGGCAAATACTTAGACGCTTGGAGCCAGTGGCGTAACTAGAAAAACTCTTTAGTGAGGGCAATGTAACTCGATAAAAAAATTCCATTAATAGATCGATGACAATAAGAAAATAAAGAGTTTTTGTGTTGAAGTATAAAAATTCCTTCGACAGTAAAGTTACTAAAGAATTTTTTTACAATAAACCACAAAGTGTACTCCATTCTTTATTGGGGGTTCGGAGTTGGTGTTGTGCACGATCTTTGCCGTCCGTTCAGCGATCCAATGGTCCAGATTGAATCATAACCTTGCGACATCCGAGCCGTTCATTGCAAGTTTCAATTTGGGCCATTGGATCGCCGAACAGATGGCGAGAATTGTGCACAGCACGCATGCTATGCATGGTGCACAACACCAACACCGGACCCCTTTATTAGATACATAATGAAAGCTGGTATTAACCATGAGCGTACTCAACTATATATAAAATTGCGAAACCATGTAAAAATATTTGTTTGTTGCATTTTTTTGTTTCTTTTAGTAAATTTTTTGTTCATTGTGTGTTTGTTAGCTTTGACCAATTTCTCAACGGAAGCCCACCATACAATACGGTAGATCTCGTCGAACGTCATTACTCTTGCTCTTGTTTCTCATTAACCGTATATATATCTCTCTCCATCTAATCTAACAACAAAGAAGCAGAAGGGAATTATTTACTACTAGGACATTAACAAAAGCACTAGGAGAGAAGGAGATTATCATGTCTCCAAACACTGCCCACAGTTCAGAAGCAAAGAATGAGCAGGAGGAGAGAGGAGGAGAGGGTAGGTGGTGGAAGAAGGTGGTGGTTTTGGAAGAGACCAAGAAGCAAGTTTTGTATGCGCTGCTATGTTCGCTGGCCACCTTGGAGACCTTGAGCTTGCCGGTGGTGGCTGTTATGTTCGCTGGCCACCTCGGAGACCTTGAGCTTGCCGGTGGTGGCTGTTATGTTCGCTGGCCACCTCGGAGACCTTGAGCTTGCCGGTTCAAACCTTGCCAACTCATGGGCCAATGTCACCGGCTTTGCTTTCATGGTATTTCTCTCTATCTCTCTCTTTCTCTATTCAGGACGGAGACAAAATTAATTTTAATAGTGTGAAAACATTTTTTTTTTATAAGGTGAATACAAAAAAAGTTTGGATAAAAGTGCAACAATATTGTGCAAAATAATGTATGATGTGCTCTCTTGAGAAATAGGAGCTCTCTCTCTCTCTCTCTCTCTCTCTCTCTCTCTCTCTCTCTCTCTCTCTCTCTCTCTCTCTCTCTCTCTCTCTCTCTCTCTCTCTCTCTCTCTGGGGACCTCCATTCTTTTTGGATGTTTTGAGTATCTCCGAGTTGATTACCCTAGGAGTGTGGAAACTTGAAAATCGGAATTAAATGTAGTTACGTGCATGATTGATGAATTTTTAAATTTTAATTGTACATATTTTAAAATCCCAGAATAAAACTAAAATAGAAGGGGGTGAAAAAACAAAGGCATGCATTTGCAATTCACACTTGAAGAGTAAATAATTTAGGGATTTTTTCAATTCAAAGTAAATAATTTAGGGATTTTTTCAAATACTACTCTAACTTTTTAAAGTTGGAAGACCATATGTAGACTACCAATTTGAAAAGTAATATTAGTCTCATGGGATGATGAGATTGGTTTTTCAAGATTACTCGAGGTTCAAAACCTAGCCCAAACACCAGGAGGTATAAAAAAATTGTTGTCTCATGGGAAATGCCACAACACATAGTTATTCACGTATATTTTCTTAACGTACGTATGAGAAATGACAACGCACTATGTTTCACGGTACTCCAAATTAATAGTTGTATGTCTAAACATGTGATGAAATGAGCCAAAACTGACTTCTACCTAAAAATTTAACCTTTTTGATAAAAAAAAGAAATAGGAGTAATAAAAAACTATCAACTCTGACTTATTTAAATCAAAATTACTTTATTTTATTCATTAGAAGAATTATTTTCATAACATGGTAAAATTAACTAACAGCCTTTTATTTTTTAATCGTTGGAAGAACCATTTTGGTAAAAAAGAATAGGTTTAATTTATTACTTTTGGGTCCAAAAAATTAGGAGTTGAGAGCTTTTTTATTTATTTTATGATAAAGAATGGTGAATTTTGTCGATCTAAGCCACTTTTAACTAATTTCATTGAGTGTTTGATCGAATCGTCGTTGATTGGGTATTGGTGAAATGAGCATTCAAAGGCACAGGGAGTTTAACCTTTCTCATAAGCAATAAGGTTATCTGTCATTAAGGAAAATCTATGGTGGAAATTGACCATGCGCGCACCTTTATATTGGTCACATAGTGGGATCCACGAAGTAGTGCCGGGGCCAAAATTTTGGTGGAGATATGGCAAATATATATATAGTACCACATCAAAGGCACTAATCTAAGCAAATTAGTTTGGAAATTCAATTAAAACATAAAAAAAAAGTAGATTCTACACAGTGCGCTTTTGAAAAATGAAATTATCAAAACTTTTTCCCTGGCATTTAAAAATATACGCACAATTAATTATCGGCACATTAATTGAAATATATTCAACTATTTATATAACATATGGCATGGAAAATCACAAATTAGGAAAATTTGCACCTACTTCTAACTCCAAAAAAAAAATGCAAATAGCAATAAGGGATCTCGTTGTTAATACAAAATAAAGATACTTCCCACTAATCATTCATGACCCTTCACTAGCTACAAGAAAACATGTCTTGGATGAGAGAAAAAAATCGTCACAAAATTAAAAGGCGATGAAAAAATTCATCGCCCAATTTCGTTACAGAATGTTTCATGCCAAAGAATTGGGTAACAGCACAAAGGTGTCAAATGAGTTGGGAGCTGGCAATCCAGATAGGGCTAAGCACGCTGTCGGTGTCACTCTCACGCTCTCTCTCTCTCTTTCTTGCTCTTACTGTTGTATTGGCTTTAGCCTTCGGTCATAACATTTGGGCAGGCTTCTTTCGTGATAGCTCAACAATCATCAAGAAATTTGCTTCATTGAGCCATTTTCTTATGATTTCGATCGTACTTGATTCCATCCAAGGGGTCTTATCAGGTTTGAATCATCCCTACTTTTTTTATTTATGTCCTTATTCAGAAATTAAAGTCTAACACAGTTTAAATCACCCATTTCATCTCTTACATTAATGTATCCAATCGTAGGCGTGCAATTTGCAAGTTTTTTTATCCATCAAAAAAATTTGGGTGTCATATGGCGTCTACACTTTTCATATGAAATATATGTGTTACCTATTTATATTCTTTGTTTGTAAATATGAAAGGAATGACATTGATTGCTAATACTCCCTCCGTCCCAATTTTTTGTGTCTATTTTCTTTTAGGGACTTCTCAAAAAATTGTGTATATTTCATAATGTATAATATTTTTTTATGATTACAAAATAGTATTTGTTTAAAAAAATTAATTGAGACCTATCAAATAAGATCCATATTAAATATAAAAAATCTTATAAAAATTAAAAGATATAGACAATTTTTTTGAGACGTCCAAATTTTTTTTGATTGATACGGTTGGACTTTGGTTGGAGCACTTCTAACCGTCCGATTGAGCTGAAATTTTGTGGGGGCCTTCGGAAAATTGTTCTAAGAATAATGAACGGTTCGGATCACTCGTGTGAGACCCAAAAGTGGGTCCCGTGCACCCTCTGTACATTCTCGGTACAATTCTGTCTGTACCCTTATCTTTATCCTAGCTGAAATGCATCAATGAATTTTTGCTTTAATTTTTGCCCCCTCCCAATGTCGCGCCACGGCTATGTGTATTTGAGGAGATACTTTTGGGTGCCTTTTAGCTAAGTCAAGCTGTGTGGCACCGTGGCAGCACTTGGTAGTGTTCATCAACTTTGGAACATACTATTGCATTGGCTTGCCTACATCCATCTTTCTTGGATTCAAATGCAAACTATATGCTGAGGTAAATGCAATTTTACAAATGCAAACTAGCAGTGGCAGAGCCAGGATTGAGAATCCCGGGGAGCCGAGTTCAAGGTATTTATGGTGAAAAGCTGTATGCAAATAAGTCGTCTAATTCCCTTCAATTTTTTAGTGTTTCCACATTGAACCTAATGTTAGACAACCATGTTTATTATATATGGGCTCTCATAATTGGGCTAGACTTGTTTTGTTTTGTTAGAGCTATATAACAATTTGGATCAAATTTTCTTGGAAACATTTATTTTAGTTTCAAACGAGTAACTCAGCGCTGACAATAGCAAATAAAATTTAATTTATATCAAAATTTTAATTTTTTTCAGTGCATTTTTTAAACTGCGGGGGCGGGGGCCCACCCCAGCCCTATGGTCCCTCCGCCCATGGATACGAGAGTTGTATAGGCCGGGTTGCGTAATTTCGACTTTAATCGATTTTTTTACATTTTAACATACTTTTTTTCTATTAAAATGGATGACGCTTATATACCTAAAAAGTAAATAATAAATAATAAATTTCATAAAAAAAAAGTACTAAAGTCGAAAAAAACACAACAAAGCAGTAAAAATATTTTGACATAAATTTAATTAAAAGAGCAACATATAACCTGCTCCTCTCTTGAGATAGGAGCTCTCTCTATGGGGACCTCCATTCCGTTTCAGAACACTCATGTCAATAGACAAGGCGTTACAAAGATGATATGTGGCAATTTGGGTTCTATACAGATAATCCAATTCATTTAATTTTTTTATATATATTTCTTTAAGTGCTCTTGAAAAAAATCAGCTTAATCGAAATCTTTAGAAGCTTGATCAATTAATTCAACTTTTAGTCAGTATGAATTCAGGAACTAAGATTGAATTATTAATATATACGCTTCCAGATATTCAATTGAGATTATTTTTCACAAGAACCTTTGAAAAACGTTTTTTAAAGAAATAAACAGATGAGATCATTTTTTGGAACCCTGAGACAGGTCGTATACAATCTGTGCATATGGAATTATTTTTGTAACGTTTGGATTCCTTGTCCGTTTGCATTTTGTAAACTTCTTTGGCTGTGTTTGGTTTGTAGTTTAGTTTAGTTTTGATGATGTAAGCATGTGTAATGAGCGGAGAGAGAGAGAGAGAAATGAGAGAAATGAGAGAAATGAGGGAAATGATGATGTCAACAAAACCAAAACTAAAACAAAACTCTAAACCGAACAGGGTCCTATGATTCACCGGGCTAGACCCTTGCCTGCTGTTGGGCCGCCGGCCCATCCAAACCACATGCGCTAGTCCAACAATGAGCTTAGGTTCGTATTATATTTTGGGTGGTTGATGGTGGTGGTCGCCGCGTTTGGTGGTGGTGGTCAGATGTTTCCGGTTGACGGCGATGGTTGGAAAAAGTGGACGAAGTTCCGAAGAGGCCAAATCGATTAGGGTATTTGATGGTCACCAGTTGGGTTCATCTGGTGTGGTGGTTTCCAGTATTTGTTGGTGTCATTCAACAAGACACAAATCAGCAGTGGTGGACGATGGTGATGAGCGGTGGTACTGTTGGTGGCGTTTAAGGAGTCCCTGAAGAAAAAATTGCTTGATTAGCTGCAGAAAAAGGTGAGGGGCAGCGTAGTGGCGGTGGATGGCAGAACCTTAGTTTGAGTAACAAACGGGAGAGGCTCATATCGAATCGAGCTTTTACTCAAAATTTACTCAAATTTGAGTAAAAAATTGTGTAAGAGTTGTAGATGCTCCAAGCAATAGAATTTAAATTCAAGGGCGTGGAAGATGAAAGGATGAAGTCGAAGAAGAAGGCTACAGATCTTTGCTGTCCTCCCAGGTAAAATTGGGAAATGATACACGTACATCACTTTTCTCCAACAAACTTCTCCAACAGCCAAAACGACGTCGTTTTGGCTGTGCAGAAAAAAAAAAAATAATAATTCCAAAACTAGATCGGGACTCCCTCCCCCGCCCCAATGCACTCGACCAAACACAGAGATAGCCACCACCACTACCGACCCACCTCCTCCCTCTCCTCCTCCTCCTCCTCCTCCTCCTCCTCCTTCTTCCTCCCTCTCCACCTCCTGCGGCGGCAACAAACGACCGGTACCAATAGAAAAGAGGGCCCGAATGTCTAGTTCGAGAAAGCTTAGGTTTAGCAAAGCGCTTGTTTTTTTGCAAATGTCTGGTACAACTTCTGGGCAAATGTCTCGTGAGTAGATTTAGGAAACACATTGCATCCAACAATTGACTCATTTATAGGATTCTGGCTTCGAAGAGATCGATCGCTAGGTAATGTACTGGGTTTGTGTGGCGAGGGTCAGCTGTTTCAGACCTTTCTTGGCGGCGGCGGCGGAGGCGGTCGCCGGAGGTGGAGAGGGAGGCCGGAGGAGCTGGGTCGCCGGTGGTGGTGGAATGGGAGGTGGTTGCCCTCTCTTTCTCTCTTTGGTCGAATGAACCAGATTTGATTTTGAGAATTTTTTTTTTTCAGCACAGCCAAAACGACGTCGTTTTGGCTGTTGGAGAAGTTTGTTGGAGAAAAGTGATGTACGTGTATCATTTCTCGGTAAAATTAGCTTCGGATTTTTTGCCGGACAATGCTAGGGACCCAAATGGTATCGAAATGTACAGAGCAGCTTTGCAGGACTCCTTTTTGGGGTAATAATCATTCCTCCAATTTTTATTTTTTTTGACAAATTTTATTTTCTCCCTTCTTTTTATGAGAATGGTATAAAATGGTGAGAGAAGTTGCCTAGGCATTCAGTATTGAAAATTGGTTCAGAATCAATTTTAGACAATTTTTGAGATTTAAAGCATGTCGACTTCCATTTTCACAGAACTTTACTATGGATGATAAACCTATGAAGACGAGTTTTATTTTTCTCTATTATGTTAGTTAATTCTAGAACACATGTACTTCTTTTTGACATTAAATATTTAAGTCCTGGTTCCTCCATTGACGTGGTGTCATGGGGCTAAAAAACATAAGCCAAGTCAACCAATTTTATTTTGGGTTATAACGGAGGTTGACATCAGAATCGAATTGAAGATTTCTTAAATCCGGAAAATGCTAAGTACCCAAATAATTAACCCATAAAATTGCCCAAAATTGAAATCAGTGGCTCAAATTCTAGGTAATTTTCTGGGTATGTAACACTAATGTTGTTTAAATTCACTTGTTTAAAAGACATCTGAATAAACGTGCAAGGACATTTTTGTAGATTTCCATAGGAATGCCAAAAAGACAATTTAGATTTTAATCCCCAAAATAAGAGCATCGTAACTCGTATTCTTCTTCGTTTCTTCCTTGTGTCACGAACCGCCAACACTTGTGACACTTGAAGCTCTTAGAAGTTGGTGGAGGCTTCAAGAGAAATTTTATAAATGTCCGGAATATTTGAGAGTGTTTTTAGAGAATTCTAGAATGGTGAACTCTCTAGAAAGTTTCAGAATAATCTAGGCAATTCTGAAATGGTGTAGAATGTTTGAGATATTTCTCAACGGTTGTAAAAGTGGAGGAACCTAGAGAGTTCCGTAAGAATGCAAAAGAATTCTACAATGGTGAACTCTCTAGAAAGTTTCAGAATAATCTAGGCAATTCTGAAATGGTGTAGAATGTTTGAGATATTTCTCGACGGTTGTAAAAGTGGAGGAACCTAGAGAGTTCCGTAAGAATGCAAAAGTTCAAGAATGAGTGGAAGACCTCTTGAATAGTATGGAATATGCTAGATTTGCATAAGAGTATTCTACATTGTATTAGAATTGTGTGAAATAATCCACGACTTAGTAGAATAGGAATGACTCTAGATGTTTCCTAAGAGTTCCTTTGAACCTATAAATTGGTGAAAGACCTCATTTGCATCCATAGACAGTTAGAGAAAGCAAGTGTGGCATTTTCTTGATATGTTTTTTGTACTTGGAAATTCTGATGCAACTCCAGCAACTATAGAAGTAAACCCGAAAATGGCATTGAAAACCTCAATATCGTATAGCATGTCCATGGTCTTCCCCGCGTGCTTAATGTTGTCAACGTCCTGCTAAAGAACAAGTTGATTATACTTATTAGAAAATTCTATATTCAATATAAAAATATTACATTGCGGCCCCGTAGGGTGATCGAGACGCCGTCTGGAATGACTCGGGTGTAATGGTTAGGAAGGCCGAGTTATCATTCCTACCATGTTCTTTAATAGGACGTTGACAACATGAAGCACACGGGGACAGGTAGGTGTACTTAATCTGTAATACCCTCAAACTTAATTTTACGACTTTAATTTCATTATGTGCTAATTGATGGTGTTATGTGCATATATGACTTTAAGTCATTGGTTGACACACACAACTTGTGTAGACTCACACACACTATCATTTTCCTATTTGGGGGCCAAAATAGAGCTTTAAGGGGATATTATGTTATTCCTCTGATTTTTACGTTGAAAGAAAGGAGAGAGAGAGAGAGAGAGAGAGAGAGTACGGGTGAGAAGAGGAGAAGAGGAGAAGAAGAGAAAAGAAGGGGAAAATCAAAGGGGAAGTCTTGATTGAGTTGTTTGAAGCTCTATTAGGTAAGATTACATGATTTTGATCATGATTTTCATGTTTTATTATGGAATCACTTGCATCTAGAGGTTTAATTTCTAATTGGTTTGATTTTGGGTTGAGTTCTTGGTGAACTCAAGAACCCTAGACCTTCAACCCATGATTTTGGGTGTTTAAAGCTTGTTTTGCTAATTATAGGAGTAGTTCTTGAACCCCATATGTTTGAGTAGGTTTTGGCCATGTTTTTTTTGTGTGTTGGAAGTGTCTTTGGTGGGTTTGAAGGTTGAGAGATTGAGGAGGATCGAATTTGCATTTTTAAGAATTTTCCCAGGTGGTTCCAGAACTAGACTCAAAAATTGGGTTATGACCATTTGGTTCCGAAACTGGGTTTTTGTGGTTCCAGATCTACTATGCCATTTTTCAGATATGGCGTTGCTAGCTCTAGTCTTCGTTTTGGATTGTACTAGCGTATCTGTGGGCTTTATAAGGATGTACTTAGGAACTATCAAACTTGTAAATATTTGGCGTGGTTTGTATCTCTGTAATATAAGCACAAGCTCTGTTGGATACTTTATTTTGGGATTTTAGGGTTGGCACTCATGACCCTTTTGGATGTATAATATAGGTTATGTTTTCGCTCTTAGTTATTGTGTCCCTTCTTAATCATCACTTTTTGGATGAATTTTTATTATGTTTAGCTGACAAACCTCCTCCAAAACCTCTCAATGTTTGGTCAACTCATTAGGAGCATAAGTATTCACTAAAGTACAATCAAAGCTTCCCAGAAGTATACCTTGAATTAAATGAAGCTGGTGTGTATTAAGATTGGCTTGCGGTAAAAGATGTTGTGCTCTTCATAGTCATAATCGTCCCGAGGCCTTTTCTGATTTTGATATAGCAAAATCCATGTCAGGATTACCCCAAATCCTACGTGCATCAAGCTTGTCAAAATTATCTAGCTTAGATTCTTGGATAAAGAGAACATTAGGTTTCCTCCCTCTGAACTATTATTCCATTTTAGTTGATTTCAATTGGGAAAATCTTATTTTTCTTTCTAGTTTTTAATTTTAGTAGTTTCCTTAAATTTCAGGATACTTTATTTTTAGCAGTGTTTGCTAGGGTTTCCCTATAAGAGGAGCTGTAATCTCTTTTATTATTCAATATTCATCTTTCAATCAATAAACTACTATGAGATTTTCTCTTTCCTTTGTGGATTCAAGAACAACTCGTGGATTCGAGTCATATCTTCATTTGGAAAACTACGCTAACTATTCGATCTCTCGGGAATTTCGCTGCGTCAGCTCCCATGTACACTGATTCCTCATGAACAAATACACGGTCCAGCCCATCATTCAAATAAATGTATCATCCATCAATAGGAATTATGTTTTAAATAGCTTCTCAATTTAGTTAGTAATAACACCGAATTATGTTTTTCTTACGCAAGTCGTGAAGAAAAGAAGCTTCTCTCAAGACATTTGACGGTATCTCAGCACCTTTTGCTAAAGGAACCTTCTTCAACACTACTCTTTTATTCACTGTATCGTCGTGTGCCAGATATACCGTAGATTGGGATCCATCTGAAGTGTCTCAATAAATCGATATTGTAAGGGAGGTATATCTAAATAATTAACACGAAGAAATACATATCTTTTGTCCTTGTTTTTTGACCTTTCTAGTGTATTTCTTCATGTTTTGTTTAGCTATAACTATGTTGCAGTATCGCTTTATTGAGGCACTTCCAGGTGGATCCCAATCTACAGTTTATGTGGCGCATGATGATACAGTGAACAAAAGGGTAATGTTGAAGAAAGTTCCTTTGGCAGAAGGTGCTGAGATACCGTTAAATGTCTTGAGAGAAGCTTTTTTTCTTCACGACTTGCGTAACAAAAACATAATTCGGTGTTATTACTAACTAAAATTGAGAAGCTATTTAGAACATAATTCCTATTGAAGGATGATATGCTTATTTGAATGATAGGTTGAACTATGTATTTGTACATGAGGAATCAGTGTACAAGGGAATTGACGCAACGAAATTCACGAGAGAATAGTTAGCGTACTTTTTCAAACAAAGATAGGACTCGAATCCATGAGTTTTTGTAGAATCCACAAGAGAAAGAAAGAAAATCCAAGTAGTTTATTGATTAAAACATGAATAATAAAAGAGATTGCAACCCCTCTTATAGGGAAATCGTAACATCTAAAAAATAAAGTATCCTGAAATTTAGGGAAACTACTAAAATTAAAAACTAGAAAGAAAAACAAGCCTTTCCCAAATGGAATAATACGCTAGGAGTAATTGAAATTCTAAACATTTCCTAAAATAGCAAAAACTTCCAATTGCATATCTAAACAAAGGAAGTAGGCCAAAATCCACCATCAATTTTAGGGTGGTGAGTCATGATCGCAACGCGATTTTGCTTTAGCCCACTATGTTTGCGCCAAATTTAGGCAGGTGTCAATTAAAAGTTGCTTAGGCCTTCGAGGTTTCAACCAGTCCAATTGATCATAGAATTGGGTCACCACTTGTTCTACATCAGAAACCGATTTTAGGCATCACATGAAAGAACTTGAATGTCGACCGGAAGTAATCAAAGTAAATTCTATTTCCTGGGTTATTTAGGAACTAGGTTTTACAAAGGATTGTTTGGTCTTGTACGACAACATTATCAACTTGTTCTTATCACGACTCTATTACCCACGACTATCTTATCTCCTTACCTGAAATTTTATTGATGGTGATTGTACATGTGGTTACTTGTTACAAAATCAATTTTTTCTCGATCAAAATCTATTTCTTGCATCCCAAGCCCTTCTTTTTAAATATGATATGTCATCAGTCTATGATTGGGTTCGGAGAAGTGCAGAGAATGATGTTGCCCTTTGACCTTTAGTTGTAAAGAAAGATTACTATGTATTTCTCTTTATATTCTGACTACAAATAATGTTGTTTATATCGGAAATAATGGATGCATTTGGTAGAGGTGTCAAACGGGACGGGCCGGCACGGTACACCAAAGGCACGGTAAAATCCTGGCACGGCACGGAATGGCACGGTATAACTTGGCACGTGGCACGGCACAGGCATGGAATTGAGAGGGCACGACACGGTCTAAGGCGGCACGACACGGTATTCTACGGGCACGGCACGAAGTCAACGGGGCACGCGGCACGGCACGGCACAACTTTAATTTAGCACGGCACGGGCATGAGCACGGAAGTTGGTCTGGCACAGCACGAGCATGACACGGCACAGCGGCACGGCATGAGGCAACAAAAAAAATATATATATATTTCTATATATTTTTTGATCAGCACAAAAAAAATTATTTTTTGCTTGTGTAAGTGAATTATATATTTATATATTTATGTAAAGTTAAAAAACAAAAATGAAGTCATGATTCATCGTTTTTTTTTTTTTTTTGAAAGAGAGAGAGAGAGAGTCAAAGAGAGTTTGAACAAAAAAAGAGCAAATAACTTGTAAAATATTTTATATGATTAATAAAGTTTGAATCAAAATTCAAACATGAAAAAAAAATGTATACCACACATATACATTGCCTTTTATCTAATAAAGATTTTGAAAAAAAAAATATCAATTTCTTTTGGTGAAAAAAAAATATCAATTTCTATATAACAAATTAGAGTGGTTTTCAAAAAGACACATTTTCTCTGCATAAATCAGGGCCCTTCAATCTTGATCACACGGTTGATATTGCATAATCCCCTTCCATCTCTCCCAATGGCAATCCCGTAAATACATGGCACTTTCAAGGGCTTAGCTCCCTTTCTCTCTTTCCCTTCCCATCGTGCACATACCAGACCCTCTCTCTCTCTC
Source organism: Vaccinium myrtillus (assembly GCA_016920895.1). Classification (NCBI taxonomy): domain Eukaryota; kingdom Viridiplantae; phylum Streptophyta; class Magnoliopsida; order Ericales; family Ericaceae; genus Vaccinium; species Vaccinium myrtillus. The sequence goes on along the minus strand of JADGMU010001244.1, from coordinate 21,936 downwards.
TTTCTCTCTCTCTCTCTGCTTCACCAGACCAAGATTGGGTAACGAAGATTGGGTAACCTGTAAAACCCTTCTCCGAGCTCCGTAGATTACAGAGGTTTCAATTTGGGTTTCAACTTTCAAATTAACGAAGATTAGGTAACCTGTAAAACCCTTCTCCGAAGAAACGTTCTCAGAATTCCGTTGAGATTAACGGCAGCAGCCGTGTTTCAGTACCTCAATCCTTAACTTCGGCTTCTAATGTGATTTTTTTTTTTTAACCTTCGTAAATATAATCCATAATGTAAATGTGATTGTGGGCTAATAGGTCACGCATTAGTGGGTATGAGTATCTAAATAGCTGGTTTTTGGTTTCTTATTATGGGCTGAGGGCTGAGGGCTAATAGGTCACACATTCTCTCTCTCTCTCTCTCTCTCAAAAATTGCCAAGACTTATCATTATAGCCTTTGTAAGAGGATATTGGAAGCACGTGAGATAATGCCATGACCATTATTTATTTATTTTTGAAAGGGAGTGTATTTGGTTTATTTTGTTTTGTTAAATTGGTTAGAGATGTAAGATATCTCTGAGCATGCCTAATACGTACATGGCTGAGAGTGTCGTGTCGTGTTGTGTCCGTGACCAACATATGTTGGACAAGGATACATCAGGCCAATAGACATGTTCGTGCTTCTTAGGTCATAACAAATAGCACGATAGAAATACCAGTAGCGGCAAAATATCAAGCCAAATTTATGGCCTGAAACTCCCAACCACGGCCCCTCTGATCAAAGCATGGCATGGACATAAACCATGTTATCTGTTAGCACAGAAGTCAGCAACAATACATAGATGCAATATAGAGCAGTTCCAGAAATCCAAAATAAGCCCCAGTGAAGAGACAAATTAATAATTGGTTAGCTCCACATTCTGATCCCGTTCTCTTAACACCCGCCTCCTTCTGGGTACTTTATTTGTAAACATTATTTTGTGTATTTTCTACACTTCCTCCCTATATACCAATTATATATGGTCATGAATCACAACGAAATCAACACAGGTAACTCAAATTAATCAAAAAGATCGCCAAGTTCACAGCTTAGGTGCATATCACCCTTTGATCTTATGCTATTCTAAAGTTTGTCTTGGTAGATCAAAAATGAAGTGGTCCTATGTGATCAAGCGTGAGCCCTTTAATGAGCTTTAGTACCTAATGTTTGGAGCATCCTTTGCATCCTTGATTTTTCTCGAAGGATTGACACTTGCTATTTTAGCTGATATCAAATGAATGTTGGGTTTTGGTTCTATATCCTTTGGGTTTGTTTAAGGCAATACCATTCGCCAAGTTATGATCCATGTAGTTTTAATAATTAAATTTCAAGAATTGATCTAATGATTAAGGTTCTCTACCCGCTTTGCTAAATCTAATCAGCTGCATTCTTCCTTCCTATTTTTTTAATAGCAATCAGCAAGGAGTGGGTAAAGTCGAGCGGTAAAGCCGCCCTTACGAAGCTTCTACCTTTTTCACCACGGAAGACGAGGATTTCTATTGCGTTTTAGCCGATCGAAGAGGTAATTTATATCCACCTGTTTGCTTTTTGTTCTTTTTCCTTTGAGGGTTAAAAATAGATATAATTTTCGTCAGTATCTAGCGTTGTTTACCATAGTTTTGTGTTATGACAATTTAGGTTAGATTATATGGTCCAAATCTATGCAGAACCAATGAGAGAAAAAATGGTGGTCTAAATAACTTTATGATGTGCAAGGGAAATGGTAGTTATTTTTCCTATTACTACACGTATGTGGTTTTCCTATTCAGAACACGATACTGTACGTGGGGGATATGCTAAAAGAACTGGGATAAAAGAAATGCATTTCCTATTCAGAACACGATACTGTGGTTTTAGCAAGGAAGCATTGGCCTCCATGTATTTTTGCCTCCCTATTTAAATGTGTTTGATCACTCCATGTATGTGGTTTTCCTATTCAGAACTGCGTTACAAGAGTGTTTTTCCTATTAAATTCATGGATTGGAACTAATTTGCTTTTTTTCTTGGGTGGTTATCGTTTGGGTCGATGAAAGAAACAAGTGCAATTGGTGTCACTTCTGAATCTGTTGCAAGATAACTTCGAAAGGATGAGCAACTGTGGCACGGGAAGATAAAAGAACTATGCAAATGTAGGTCTCAAGATAACTTCGAAAGGATGAGCAACTGTGGCACGGGAAGATAAAAGAACTATGCAAATGTAGGTCTCGCAAGAGAGAATGTCAATTGTCAACTTCACTTGACGTCGCGTTTTGCGACTTATTAGAATCTTAAGTTAGAGTTAGAAATGTATTGGTCATAAGTTATCCATTTAGAAAGCAGGCAAGGGAGGGCTTTCGTTTCTGGATTTTCTTTTCTGTTAGGTAGCAATGAGTTCGTTTGCGGAGATCCAGATTTGGGGTTCTATTGTGGCTTGAGCTTTAAAAGTTAGGTAGTATATATAAAGTGCTTGAGCTTTATAGTTGGTGTTTCTTTTCTCTCTTTTCAAGTAGAACTGGTTGTAACTCTGATTAATTGTGTTTATTTTTTTTTCCCTCTTTTCAAGTACCATGGTACTGTCCCATTTGTGGCTATGGTGGTGTTTCCTTTTAGCAGGAGTGTGTTTTTTGTAGACAGCTTTGATTGGGATATTAAATATGCCGGAGAAGGAACTGTTTCTAGCAATTCTAAGGGGCTTTGATGTGGTGGGATGACTCCATGTATTATGATTGAGTTCTTTTTTCTATTACAAGTCAATTAGCAATTATTCTTAGTGTTTGTAGTTAGAAAGTGTAAAAAAGTACTATTAGTTAGAAAGTGTAAAAAAAGTACAGCAGACCCACGTTGTAAAGAAAGTAGGTGTTTCATTTTATGATTCCTTATGCAAACAGTTTACATGCTCCGTCCCTAAAGGCACGGACACTCGATAATAGGAGCAGTTTGGACAGTTTTGTATGCTTGGTTACTAGATTCATTAGTAAGTGCCTTCAGGCACGAGCATGGGGAAGAAGCTGATGTTTTAATTATGCAACCAGTTTATGTGCTTCGTGCCTTCAGGCATGGACAATTTCTAGGAATCCTGCTTGGTTTCATTGGTTGTTGTAGAGTGTTTTTTACTTGAATTGTTTGTTGCAATTGGTTAGATGGTACATGTTCAAAGCATATTCAATAAGAAGAAATTCCAGAATTGGAGTTTGTTTGAGACAAAGGTTAAAATGGAGAACGATACTTTATTTAGATTGTGTTCTATCATACAAGGCAAAGTTGATGTTTTAATCGTGAAGCCAATTTGTTTGGGCAATTAATGTCATTAGTTGCGAATCGAGACTATATTATGTTCATATTTGCCGCCTTCAGTTATTTTACTCAACTCTTTATAGTGATAAATAGCAAAAATATAATTCATCAAGTTGAGTACAATTATACTATATGCATATACATCTATATAATAAGGAAGCTCAGTTTTTGAATTCATTATATTTTGCACCGTTGGATCTCAATTCAAGGGCTCAGATTGCCAGTGTAACTTTGTAAAGGCTGAGATTTTGCCCGTGGGTATTGAGTCAATACCCACCGTTGATGCCTTCCCCTTTTAACTACACAAAACCAATTCCACGTTTTACTCCTATCCCGCCCACGTACTCCAGTTCCCTCGCCCACGTACACCAGTTCTCTCTCTCCCTCCCTCTCGAATAACCCACGAAAAACCTCCAGACACCCCACAGAATCTATTCACCATCCACTTTCTAAACCCCCAAAACATGTCTCGAACACAACCATATCCCCATTTCAAACACAGGTACGTCCCAATTCTTTCCATCTCTCTACCATTTGTGTTCAATTTCGTCCCAGATAGTTTTTCCTTTGTCCTCTGTTCTATGTTTTCCCCCAGGTAGTTATGTATTTTTTTTATGTATTTTATTTTATTTTATTTTATTTTATTGTTATGAAATTTGTCCAATTTCGTAATCCCAAACCTTCATTCACATCACTTTCGACGTGATGCAAAACGTGCTGCTTTAGTGCATTCCATGTGTTTGATAAAATGCTCAACTCAAGTGAGATTGTTGATAGAAGGAGCATGCTTCACAGTTCACCCCTTGACAATCTTCATTTCAATTTTTTATTTTACTTACTGTCGTTTGGGTGAAGAAAATGAACGGACCGCTCTTGGTGTTTGAATTTTCAGTTTCTGTTTTCTTCTTTAAGGATACTTATTTGATTGTTTTAATTTTAAGCTTTTTTTCCAATTGTGATGAATTGCCAAGTGTATGTTCGTTTCGGCGCACAAGGTTTTCATAGAATGGGGGTTGGACGATATAGCATATCCACACCTGTTAACTTACTACACCTATTAACTTACTACCGAATGCTGCACTTTTTATTTGTGGAACTCTTCTAATACAGGTATACAAACATGCATGCTGGCTACACTAGCCTAGGATTTGATCTGTTGTTAGATTCTGTTGTCAAGATCAAGAATAAACCAGATGACACACGGATTATTCTTTCAACTTGGAACCCTTCTGATCTCAAGTTGATGGTACTTCCCCCTTGCCACATGTTTGCCCAGGTTAGTACTCAAGAAATTAATTCGTTTGCAAAACAAAATTGATTTGAGTTTGCTAATTGTTCAAGCAGTGCCTTTAGGCACGGGCATTCGCTATAATTCCATGAGTTTTGTCACTTAAATAGATATAGGCATTGCTAGATTTAGGTTTTGAAAAACTGCAGTTGGAGGATCACTTAACCATGTAATGAGATCACACTATTTTCTTATGATATTGGATTCTGTTGTAGTGATTTTTTTTTTTTTTTTGAAATTAGAGTTTGAGGCCATTTTTTTTATTGTTTGTTATTTCCTCCATGGTTAATGCAGCTCTAATGTTTTTAAGGTAGACACAAAATTGCGTCTTTTTGACATCAAATTGTTATTTCCTCCAAGATTAATGCAGCTCTAATGTTTTTAAGGTGCACGCTAATTGTTCGAGCCGTGCCTTCAGGCACGGGCATCCGCTAGTATACATATACAGGGTGATGATGGGTCCCACAGTAGATGCCAAATTATGTCGCGCGTCGTGCCTAAAGGCACGGGCAATCCCTAGATTCGTTACTGCTACTAGATTCCCCTCATCTAGATTCGTTACTGCTAGATTCCCCTCATCTAGATTCATTACTGCTATTGTAATTTGAAAGAGCTTTTTGAATATGGAACAACTAATCGACTAATCAATTTGATGAGCTTAAAGTACTCCGAACACCACAAATTGATTAGTTGATTGGTTGTTCCTATTTGAATCTTTTTTTTTTTTACAACAAAGATTTTCTGGAAAAAGTTGGGTTGGTCAGAGATAGGAAAGGGTATTTCAATTTAATTGTGCTCAAAATGTGTTACGTTGTGGCTTCAAGCATGGAGCAATTACTGAGTTATTCGCGGTAAATGACAGTTCATAGAGTTGAGGTCAAGTTACGTCGCGCCATGCCTTTAGGCACGGGCAATCCCTAGTATATACTCCCTCCGTCCCTTTTTAAGTGTTGACATTTCCATTTTGGGCTGTCCCTTAATAAGTGTGTGTTTTGAAAAGTTAATGGGTAAAAGTTTGTAGAATTATCATTTTGCCCTTTTGAAAAGTTAGTGGGTAAAAAGTTAATGGGTAAGGGTGAAGGATAATTTTGGAAAGTGGAGGTAAAAGTTGATGTGGAAAGTGAAAAAGTTGATGTGAAAGGTGTAATGATGATGTTTTTTTAATAAGTTGGATTTACGAAGCAACACATTTAAAAAGGGACGGAGGGAGTATATAAATTGAAGTCAAGTCACAAACAACATAATTAAAAAAAAAAAAGAAACAAAAGGGAAAATAAGTTACAATTTTATTTTATTTTATTATTTTATTTTTAGAGAGAGAGAGAGAGGAGAGTTTGAACAAAAAATAAATAAATAAGCTTTTAAAACATTTTATATGATTAATAAATTTTAAATCAAAATTCAAATATGGAAAATAGTAAAATAATTTTATTTTATTTTACATATACTGATATTATATATGGGCTCTCATAATTGGGCTAGGCTTGTTTTGTTTTGTTAGAGCTATAACAATTTGGATCAAATTTTGTTGGAAACATTTATTTTAATTTCAAACGAGTAACTCAGCGCTGACAATAGCAAAGAAAATTTAATTTATATCTAAATTTTGATTTTTTTCAATGCATTTTTTAAACTGCGGGGGGCCCAGGGCCCACCTCAGCCCTATGGCCCCTCCACCCATGGATACGAGAGTTGTATAGGCCGGGTTGCGTATTATTTCGACTTTAATATTTTTTTTTTACATTTTGACAAAAAAAAATTCTTTTAAAACAGATGACGCTTTATATACCTAAAGTCATAATAAATTTCATAATAAAAGTACTAAAGTTGAAAAAAACACAAATAACAAAGTCGAAAAAAACACAAATAACAAAGCAGTAAAAATATTTTGACATAAATGTAATTAAAAGAGCAACATATAACCTGCTCCTCTATTGAGACACGAGCTCTCTCTATGGGGACCTCCATTCCGTTTTAGAACACTCCTATGTCAATAGACAAGGCGTTACAAAGACGATGTGTGGAAATTTTACCTTTTTTTTTTATTTCTTTAAGTGCTTTTGAAAAAAATCAGCTTAATCAAAATCTTTAGAAGCTTGATCAATTCATTCAACTTTTAATCAGTATGAATTCAGGAACTAAGATTGAATTATTAATATATACGCTTACAGATATTCAATTTGAGATTATTCACTACAACCTTTGAAAAACGTTTTTTTTTAAAAATAAACAGACCATCAGATCAATTTTTGGAACCTGAGACGGGTCGTATACAATATGTGCAACCAACAGGGCTAGCTCAGTTGGCCAGGGCTCTTGCATCTCACTAGGAGGTCAGGAGTTCGAATCTCCCTGCCTGCGTGCAGGGGCTCTTCATTTCTTTGTTTCTACCTTATAACGGGCTTATTTCTTGTATTGATTAAGTTGTTGGGCTTGGTTGTCTCGTGGACTTACAATTCATGTAGTGTCCCGAGTTTGTACTTTGTACTTCATATGTGATATAATTGATCTCTCTTCTATCGATTGACAAAAAAAAAAATACAATATGTGCACATGGAATTATTTTAGGAACGTTTGGATTCCCTATCCGTCTGGTATTTTGTAAACTTCTTTATGATTAACCGGGCTAGGCCCGTGCTGTCGGGCCTTCGGCCCATCCAAACCACATGCGCTAGTCCAAGGTTAGTATTATATTCTAAAAATTAGAATTTCTTTGGGAGAGAATCCTGGTAAGAGCATATGCAGTCATTACTCAAACCCAAATTTCAATTCAAAATTTGAGTCAAAACCCTCCAATCTCTCCTCCAGTTGTTTACCCTTTTTCATATCAAATCAAGGGAGACCCTTTTTTTTTTTCTAAATCAAGGGAGAACCAAAACCAAACTCTGATTTCGTGTGGCTATATTTTGGTGGTGATGGTTGGTTGATGGTGGTGGTCGCCGCGTTTTGTGGTGGTGATCAGATGTTTCCGGTTGACGGCATTGGTTGGAAAAGGTGGACAAAATTCCGACGAAACCAAATTGGGGGTATTTGATGGTTTCTAGTTGGCTTCATCTGGTGTGGTGGTTACCAGTATTTGTTGGTGTGGTTCAACAAGTGTACAAATCAGCGGCGGTGAACGGTGGTGATGAGCGGTGGTACTATCGGTGGCGTTTGAGGAGTCCCTGAAGAAAAAATGGCTTGATTAGCGGCACAAAAATGTGGTGAGGGGCAGTGTAGTGGCGGTGGATGACAGAACCTAAGTTTGAGTAACAGACTGGAGAGGCTCATATCGAATTGAAGGGTTGTAGATGCTCCAAGCAATAGAATTTAAATTCAAGGGCGTGGAAGATGAAATGATGAAGTCCAAGAAGAAGGCTACAGATCTTTGCTCTCCTTCCAGGTAAAATTAGCTTCGGATCTTTTTGCCGGACAGTGCTAGGGACTCAAATGGCGGGACCGGCCCAGGCCAAGCACCCTTGGGCCTGGGGCACTCCAAAAATGGTTGATTTTTTGGGCACATCAACATTTTTTATAAATGGCTAGAGTATGACTCTTTTTTGACCCAAATAAAAAAAAAAAAACAATATAAGTTACAAAGTGGCCTAATTAATTGTGGCCCAATCTTAAAAAAAGTCTAATAGGAGGCCCAATCTTTTTTGTTCACTTTACATTTCCAAAAAATTTTCCAAAAATATTCTCTCCACATCTCTCATCTCTCCAATCATTAATCACATTTCTCTCTCTACTCATACCCCTCTCTCCAATCATTATTTTCATTTCTCTCTCTATCTCTCTCCAATTATTACACCTCTCTCTAATTATTACTTTTTCCAAAAACTCATCCAAACACTATCTCAAAAATATTTCTCAAAATATTCTTCTCAAAACTCTCAACCAAACACAGTGTGTAAATACTACCAGTCTCTCACCATTCTCAGGCGATAAAGGAGAGACAGAGAGAGTCAGAGAAGAAGAAGAAGAAGGCCTGTAGGAAAAACCGAAGAAGGAAATCAGATCGCCGTCCGTCGTCCGTAGCAGTCCGTCCGGTCGTTAAAACTAGTAAGCCGCCCACTCGGCTCTCCTCCAAAATTGGGTATATATATAATAGATCTTCCCTTTAAAGTTGCATATGATCTACTTGCAAAGTTGCAATCCCACAGTCCCACTGTTACGATTAGTTATTTTGATTAATTAGATCATTAGCTTTAATTCCACTTTCCCTCCTCAATCCTTTGCTCGATCTCCTCGGGAAAAAAAAAATCTTTTTTGATTTTCATGGTTTAACAAGTCAATTAGCTGTAAATGACATACATTGTTGATCTCAATGTGAGAAAAATTAGTAGTCTTGCAAGATTATTTGTAAATCCCGTTAATCAGGGTCACTTAAAGAAATTAAATAAAGGTGTTGTCAATAACAAGGGTTCAAAAATAATACTACAATTTATCCAAGAAAAAAAATATTTTTCCATAAACTATAATTGCAAGTAAATGTTTAAAATAATTGATAATTTTGCTTCTAAAAATGCAACACGTGTAATATTCAAGTGATATTCATGCGTTATATGTATTTAGAGACTTTGTGTTTTGATTTTGCCGTTATTATGTAATGCTTAGTAGAACTTTATATTGTTTTGGCTTTCTCGTATTGTGATTGTTACTCGCAAAATTATTTAAGTGTTGTACTTGAAGGGCACAAGTTTTGGACTAGGCCTAAGGCACTCCAAACCCTTGGGTCGGCCCTGCCAAATGGTATAGAAATGTATAGAGCAGCTTTCTAGGACTCCTTTATTTTCTCCCTTCTTTTTATGAGAATAATATAAAATGATGAGACAAGTTGCCTAGGCCTTCAGTACTGAAATTTGGTTCAGAATCAATTTTGACGATTTTTGAGATTTAAAAGCATGTCGACTTCCATTTTCACAGAACTTTACACTATGGATGATAAACCTATGAAGACAAGGTTTTTTTTTCTTTCTTTCTATTATGTATAGTTAATTGGTTGACTTGGCTTATGTTTTGACATTAAATATTCAAGTCCTCGTTCCTCCATTGACGTGGTGTCATGGGGCTAAAAACATAAGCCAAGTCAACCAATTTTATTTTGGGTTATAACGGAGGTTGACATCGGAATCGAATTGAGGATTTCTTGATAAGCTCAGGAGCCTAATTGAATCGTTCAAATCCGGAAAATGCTAAGTACCTAAATAATTAACCAAAATATTGCCCAGAATTTAAAATTAGTGGCTCAGATTCTAGGCAATTTTCTGGGTATGTAGCACCTGTTGTTTAAATTTAGTTGTTTAAAAGACATCTGAATAAATGGGACATTTTTGTAGATTTCCATAGGAATGCCAAAAAGACAATGTAGATCTAATCCTTAAAATAAAAGCATCGTAACTCGTATTCTTTGGTTCTTCCTTGTGTCACGAATCGCCAACTGTTGTGACACTTGAAGCTCTTAGAAGTTGGTGGAAGCTTCAAGAGAAATTTTATAAAAGTTCGCAATATTTGAGAGTGCTTTTGGAGAATTCTAGAATGGTGAACTCTCTAGAAAGTTTCAGAATAATATAAGCAATTCTGAAATAGTGTAGAATGTTCAAGATATTTTTAGACGGTTCTAGAAGTGGAGGAACCTAGAGAGTTCTGGAAGAGTGCAGAAGTTCAAGAATGAGCGGAAGACCTCTTGAAGAGTATGAAATATGCTAGATTTGTGTAAGAGTATTCTATATTGTATTAGAATTGTGTGAAATAATCCACGACTTAGTAAAAAAGGAAGGACTCTAGATGTTTCTAAGAGTTCCTTTGAACCTATAAATTGGTGAAAGACATCATTTGCATCCATAGAGAATTGGAGAGAGCAAGTGTGGCATTTTCTTAATATTTTTTTTGTACTTGGAAATTCTGATGCAACTCCAGCAACTATAGAAGTAAACCCGAAAATGGCGTTGAAGACCTTGAGATCGTATAGCATATCCACCGTCTTCCCGACGTGCTTAATGTTGTCAACTTCCTGCTAAAGAACACGTTATGAGTGATAATACTTATTAGAAAATTCTATATTTAATATAAAAAATTACCTTGCGGCCTCGCAAGGTAATGGAGACGCCGTCTGGAATGGCTTGGGTGTAGTAGACAGGAAGGCCGAGTTTTACACCCGAGCCATTCCAGATGGCGTCTCCATCACCTTGAGAGGCTGCAAAGTATTTTTTTATATTGAATATAGGATTTTCTAATAAGTGTTGTCATTCCTACCGTGTTCTTTAACAGAACGTTGACAACAAAAAGCACGCGGGGGAAGATGATGGAGATGCTATACGATCTTGAGGTCTTCAACGCCATTTTTGGGTTCACTTCTATAGTTGCTGGAGTCGCATCAGAATTTCCAGGTACAAAAAACATATTAGCAAAGTGTGTTAATAACTTAACTTGTTACATATGTTGTGAGATTAGTGTCTTATGATGACTAATTATGACAAAATTATCTCCATTGCACATAGGGAAGTCAAGTAGCAAGCAAGGAGGAAGAAAGAAGAACTCGATGGACTAAGTGACAGGACAGGTAGGTGTACTTAATCTGTAATACCCTAGAACTTAATTTTATGATTTTAATTTCATTATGTGCTAATTGATGGTGGTGTGTGCATATGTGACTTTAAGTCATTGGTTGGCACACACAACTTGTGACAACTTGTGGAGACTCACACACACACTATCATTTTCCTCACACTATCATTTTCCTATTTGGGGGCCAATAATAGAGCTTTTAAGGGGACATTATCTTATTCCTCTGATTTTTTCGCTGAGAGAGAGAGAGAGAGAGAGAGAGAGAGGGAGAGAGAGAGAGAGAGAGAGAGAGAGAGAGAGAGAGAGAGTACGGGTGAGAAGAGGAGAAGAAGGGAAAAATCAAAGGAGAAGTCTTGTTTGAGTTGTTTGAAGCTCTATTAGGTAAGATTACATGCCTTTGATCATGATTTCCGTGTTTCATTACGGAATCACTTGCATCTAGAGGTTTAATTTCTAATTGGTTTGATTTTGGGTTGAGTTCTTGGTGAACTCAATAACCCTAGACCTTGAACCCATGATTTTGGGTGTTTAGAGCTTGTTTTGAGACATGTTTTGCTAATTATAGTAGTTCTTGAACCCCATATGTTTGAGTATGTTTTGGCCATGTTTTTGTGTTTGTTGGAAGTGTCTGTGGTGGGTTTAAAGGTTAGGAGATTAAGGAGGATCGAATTTGCATTTTTCAGAATTTTCCCAGGTGGTTCCAAAACTAGGTTTTCGCGGTTCCGGAACTAGACTCAAAAATTGGGTTCTGACCATTTGGTTTCGGAACTGGGTTTTCGTGGTTCCGGAACTACTATGCCATTTTCAGCAACTATTTACAAGTTTCGCGATTGATCTTGCATATTCTTAGGACTTCATCTTAGGCATGTTTACACTCGTTTGGCATATCCTAATCACGTTTTCATCATTTTAATTAATATAGGAGGTTCGGGTTCGCACGAGATCGAGGTGAGTAATCGATGCATAATTTACATGGTTTAATGAGCGATTTTGTATTTTTATGTAAATGTTGTATTATTTCACTTCTTTTGTGAACTGAATTGTACTCCATGGATATTAAATGAAAGGTGGCTATATTTTGTATCTATTAATGACATCCCTTACGTCCCAGTTTGATAGGGGATAGTGCTAAAAGGCTAGCAAGGTTGATGTGTTTGATACGGGATACACATAAACGTCTAAGCCTATCCACACCAAGGACGTCTGGTGGTATGATATGATTTGTTACTGGGATGTGCATTACAAATTGGATTTGGAAAGATATGAATCCTTCAGATATAAAATTTTTGATTTGCTTAATTAATGTGTTTTCTAAAATATGTCCATAGAAAGTGTGTGAACTATGTATCGGTTTCTCATACGAGCTTTAGCTTATGATGTTTTTCCACCTTCTAAACGATGAGGAGTAGTCAGGTATGGATAGTACCTTTTGTAAGCGTGCTTGGTGGTAGAAGACTCATGTAGATATGGCGTTGCTCTAGTCTTCGTCTTGGATTGTACGCGTATCTGTGAGCTTTATAAGCATGTACTTAGGAACTATAAAACTTGTAAATATTTGGTGTGGTTTGTATCTCTAAAATATAAGCACAAGCTCTGTTGGATACTTTATGTTGGGATTATAGGGTTGGCACTCGTGACCCTTTTGGATGTACAATATATGTTATGTTTTCGCTGCTAGTTATCGTGACCCTTTTGTAAATATTTGGTGTGGTTTGTATCTCTGAAATTTTGGTTATGTTAGGCCTTGGTGATTGTGTCCCCGGCACTTAGTTACACTTATAAACATCAGGGACGGGTCCGGGGCGTGACATAATCCATGCACACCACTTCTCCCCGCACCCTAGCTTCTAGGACATATCTAAAAGGAAAGCCCAATAGAAAAAACATAAGCCTTTGAGAATAACTTTTAGAATTACTCCGCCTATCCTACCATGTTTCCATTTATGAATAATCTCATTCGCAACTATTACACCATCCAGGATCTATAATGTGAGGAAGAGCTATTTTGAACCTATGTATATCTCCTTACAGTTATAGGCTATCATGTACTCTCATCAAGTCTTCAAATTGTATAAAATCCCCCATACCTCTCTCAGACCTCACACATTCCACCCCTATACCCTTAGTATCATTAAAATCATCTGTAATGCACCAAGGCATTTGAAAGGAGTTCTTTAGCTGACAAAGCTCCTCCCAAACCTCTCTACGTTTAGTCAACTCATTAGGAGTATAAGTATTCACCAAAGTACAATCAAAGCATCCCAGAAATATACCTTGAATTAAATGAAGCTGATGTGTATTAAGATTAGCTTACGGTAAAAGATGTTGTGCTCTTCATAGTGATAATGGTCCCGAGGCCATTTCTGATTTTTATATAGCAAAATCCATGTCAAGATTACCCCAAATCCTACGTGCATCAAGCTTGTCAAAATTATCTAGCTTAGATTCTTGGATAAAGAGAACATTAGGTTTCCTCCCTCTTAATTATAATTCCATTTTAGTTTATTCCAATTGGGAAAGTCTTATTTTTCTTTCTAGTTTTTAATTTTAGTAGTTTCCCTAAATTTCAGGATACTTTATTTTTTAGCAGTGTTTGCTAGGGTTTCCCTATAAGAGGGGTTGTAATCTCTTTTATTATTCATCTTTCAATCAATAAACTACTATGAGATTTTCTCTTTTTCCCTTGTGGATTCAGGAACAACTCGTGGTTCAAGTCATATCATCGTTTGGGAAAGTAAGCTAACTATTCTCTCGTGAATTTCGCTGCATCAGTTCCCATGTACACTGATTCCTCATGAACAAATACACGGTCCAGCCCATCATTCAAATAAACGTATTATCCATCAATAGGAATTATGTTTTAAATAGCTTCTCAATTTAGTTAGTAACAGTACCGCGCGAATTATGTTTTTGTAACGCAAGTCATGAAGAAGAGAAGCTTCTCTCAAGACAATTGACGGTATCTCAGCACCTTTTGCTGGAGGAACCTTCTTCAACACTACCCTTTTGTTCACTGTATCGTCATGTGCCATATACACCGTAGATTGGGATCCACCTGGAAGTGTCTCAATAAATCGATATTGTAAGAGAAGTATATCTAAATAATTAACACGAAGAAATACGTATTCTTTGTCCTTGTTTTTTGACATTTATGATGTATTTCTTCATGTTTCATTCAGATATAACCCTATCGCAGTATCGCTTTATTGAGACACTTTCAGGTGAATCCCAATCTACAGTTTATGTGGTGCATGACGATACGGTGAACAAAAGGGTAGTGTTGAAGAAAGTTCCTTTGGCAGAAGGTGCTGAGATATCGTTAAATGTCTTGAGAGAAGCTTCTTTTCTTCACGACTTGCGTCACAAAAACATAATTCAGTGTTATTATTAACTAAATTGAGAAGCTATTTAAAACATAATTCCTATAGGATGATAGGCTTATTTGAATGATAGGTTGGACCGTGTAGTTGTACATGAGGAATCAGTGTACATGGGAACTGACGCAGCGAAATTCACGTGAGAATAGCTAGCGTACTTTTTCAAACAAAGATAGGACTCAAAGCCATGAGTTGTTGTAGAATCCACAAGAGAGAGAGAGAGAAAACCCTAGAGTAGTTTATTGATTACAACATGAATAATAAAAGAGATTGCAACCCCTCTTATAGGGAAACCCTAGCAAACACTGCTAAAAGAGTTAGGAAATGAGAATTTGGTATTGGTTCACCTAGGAAAAGAAAGGGTCTCCCTTGATTTGATATGGAAAAGGATAAATAGTTGGATGAGAGATTTGCGGGTTTTGACTCGGATTTTGAATCAGAATGTTGGGTTTGAGTAAGGACTGTTGGGAACATGTGTGAAGAATGAGTCCCACATCGGATAAATAGAAAAAGAGTTGGACCTTAATATACAATTGGATAGCTCACCACTTACAAGGTTTAGCCTTTTAAGTGGATATGGGTCATTTAATGTATATTGGGCCCAACGAATGTGGTGGACTCCGTGGATACTCCCCAACGGATTGGGCCTATGCACACATGGGAAGAACCTCAGGCGGATCAGACTCCTAACATGTAGTATCAGAGCCGATGGCTGACGATCTATGGCGAACTCTCCTGGAACCATTGGTGGTTGTGGGCTTTCACGAAGACTCTCAGAGGAGCAGGAAAAATCCATTGTACCTCTTGATGGAGCAAGAAAATTCCTGGTGCGTGCAGCAGGTGGCCGATGGCAAGGTGGCTCTCGGTGGAGTGGGTACTCTCGATGGAGAAGGAAAAATTCTTGGTGCGTGCGGCACCTGGCTGGCAAGCAAGGTGGCTCTCGTTGAGTATGGTAGCTCTCGATGGAGTAGATGCAGTAAATAAGCCCGGGTTCGGACACAGTGTTGGAGAGATAGATCAAGAATTAAGGGGGAGTCAAGTCATCAGATCAAGGGGGAGCTAGGCCTAATGATCAAACTTCCGGCCTAAGACCGATCTCCAACAAATGGAAAATGGTTGTTCTCGTCGGCAAAACCAACATCAACCACCTCTGTGTATATGTTTTTTTTTTTAAAGGAAAGGATTAGGGTTAGGGATACAAATGGGGAAGAAGAAGGATGGGTAAAAAGTCTATTTTGTCCCTAAAAAATGCCCCAAATTGATTTTTCTACTCCCTCCGTCCCTTTTTAAGTGTTGACATTTCCATTTTGGGCTGTCCCTTAATAAGTGTGTGTTTTGAAAAGTTAATGGGTAAAAGATTGTAGAATTATCATTTTGCCCTTTTGAAAAGTTAGTGGGTAAAAAGTTAATGGGTAAGGTTGAAGGATAATTTTGGAAAGTGGAGGTAAAAGTTGATGTGGAAAGTGAAAAAGTTGATGTGAAAGGTGTAATGATGATGTTTTTTTAATAAGTTGGATTTACGAAGCAACACATTTAAAAAGGGACGGAGGGAGTATTTGTTTTCGTAACCACCGTTATCTATTGGACTCAAATCATACAAAATTGAAACTACAGAGTTCGTTAGAGTAAAATAGAGGGACCAAATCGAGATAGGGGTAAAACTAGAGGGACTATTTTGATAAATTTCCCTTTATACTAATAGGACTCCTAATAAAAAGGAAATTACTTAGAGTGGTGACCAAACAAAGCATTACTTCAAAACCCAGACTATTAGAAAAGGAAATAAAAAATCTTAGGAAACTAAATTGTCTTGGTTCAAGGATTAATTAAATAGAAAGCAAATTTGAGATACATTTGTGTTGGTATATATATGAATTGGTTGTGGCTGTAATTTTCAGGGGTTTGTTCAAGTATCTCACTCGAGGGTTGGAGTGCTGCGGACGAGAGTTCGGAAAAGTTCTCGATGCGAGTTCACGAAGCAGGAGGTAGTCATCTTTTCAGATGAGATTCCACCTGGTGTTCGCGTTGTTTATTACTCTTCTGAGGTAAAATGTAATTAATTATTTACGGTATTTTGTCTTTACTTAAATATTACTCGTCTAATTGTCATGGTTCTCTGTAGGACAAACAACTGTTGAAGAATAAACGTTTGGTGAAACGGGCGACGAAGGTTCTGGGATTTTCAGGAGTTCCTTTCTTTGGTTTGACAGTGATGGATGACCCATATCTGATGATGGTAAGATTAGGATTCCTCACTCTATGTTGCATCAATTCTAATCTTCCACTCATGTCTTAAAACAACAGACTTGATCTATTTATAGATTTAATAACCGAGATGTAATCTAGTTTGTCAATGGGTTGGACCATGACTCATTTTCATCCTTGAATCTCTCTAATCTAGCTGTCTGTTTTTTTTTTTTTTTAAGAAAAACAATTGGTTTCCTCGTCACCAAATGTTCTATTGGGTTTTTTACCCTTGATGAACAGAAAATTGTTGAAGCCTTATACCGTAGGTCTGAACTGAATCCTCGAGTTTGCCTACGAACAATTTTCTGTTCATCAAGGGTAAAAACCCATTAGAACATTTGGTGACCAGAAACCATTTTTTTCTCAAAAAAAAAAAAAAGACGACAGATTTAGAGAGATTCGCAAGGATGAAAATGAGCTGTGTCCAGCCCATTGACAGCTAGATTACATCTAATTATTAAATCTATAAATAGACTGTTTTTGTTGTTTTAGGACATGAGTGGAAGATTAGAATTGATGCAAAATAGAGTGAGGAATCCTAATCTTACCATCTTCAGATATGGGTCATCCACCACTGTCAAACCAAAGAAAGGAACTCCTGAAAATCCCATAACCTTCGTCGCCCGTTTCACCAAACGTTTATTCTTCAACAGTTGTTTGTCCTACAGAGAACCATGGCAATTAGACAAGAGTAATATTTAAATAAAGACAAAATACCATAAATAATTAATTACATTTTACCTCAGAAGAGTAATAAACAACGCTAACGCCAGGTGGAATCTCATCTGAAAAGATGACTACCTCCTGCTTCATGAACTCATACCGGAGAACTTTTCCGAACTCTGTCACTGCAGGCTCCAACCTCTGAGTGAGATACTTGAACAACCCCTGAAAATTACAACCACAACCAATTCATATATATACCAACACATGTATCTCAAATTTGCTTTCTATTTAATTAATCCTTGAACCAAGACAATTTAGTTTCCTAAGATTTTTTATTTCCTTTTCCAAGAGTCTGGGTTTTGAAGTAATGCTTTGTTTGGTCACCACTCTAAGTAATTTCCTTTTTATTAGGAGTCTTATTAGTATAAATAAGGGTGTAAGCCTGTGGCATAATCATGCAATTAACAATAAAATTTCTAGTTTATATCTCTTCTTGTGGATTCAATATTACTCGTAGATTCGAGTGCCTATATCGTTTGAATTAGTACACTAATCTCTCTCGATTCCTCTGTGTCAATTGTCTCTACCACCGCTGAAACAAACCATGTTGGTCGTGAGGCTCAGCTTATTATGGGTTCAACTCGAGGTTTTAGGATGTTTAGTAAGCCAAGCTTGAGTAGTTGTGATTCAGGCTCGTTTATCGAGCCAACTGAGCTTTAATCTCTATACTAAACTGAGCTAGAATAAATTGGAAAGAGCAAAGCTCGAATATTTCATAGGCGAGCTTGGCTCTGCTCATTATGAGCTCAACGCAAGTTTTTAGGGGTTTGCTCCCACTTAAAGTCTTAGTTTCGATTTCCCTTGCCAACAAACTCTTGGGGCCACTGGGGATTATGCTCGGTCGTTACTTTCAAGGCCTGGGAATTAGTCGAACGCGCAAGCTGGCCTGAAAATATATATATACACTTCCAGTCAGGGAGCCCGGATTTTAAAAAAATCCGGACCTCCACTTTCCTGATCGAATTTCGACGATCCGAACCGTCCAATGTGTTTAAAAGGTGTTTTCAAGGGTCCCCGTGAGAAATCATAAAAAAAAATACCGGGAAGGGTTTGATCCGAGTAGTTTTTCACAAAACTGTACATATACTGTTTTTATGAAAAACGGCTCGGATCAAGCCCTTCCCGGTATTGTTTTTTGACGATTTCTCACAAGGACCCTTAAAAACACGTTTTAAACACATTGGACGGTTCGGATCATCGAAATTCGATCGGGATCAATGAGGTGTGGATTTTTTTAAAATCCGGGAGAGTGGACTGGAAGTGTGGTGTATATATATATATATATATATATATATATATATATATACACGAATTATCCTGTCAAGGATCCCGGAAATCCCGGATTGAAGCGTTTTGAAGCATTTAGAAAATGTTTTTGGAAAATCCGAGCTGTCCAATGTGTTCAAAAGGTGTTTTCCAAGGTCCACGCGGGAAATCTTCAAAAAAAAATACCCGGAAGGGCTTGATCCAAGCATTTTTTCGCAAAAAATGTACATTTACAGTTTTGCGGAAAAATGCTTGGATCAAGCCCTTCCCAGTATTTTTTTTTGAAGATTTCCCGCGTGGACCTTGGAAAACACCTTTTGAACACATTGGACGGTTCGGATCGTCAAAAAAATATCGGGAAGGTGGAGTCCCGGATTCGGGACTCCCGGACTTGATCGGGCCTCTATATATATATATATATATATATATACGGAAATCTTCTAGTCCAAACCCTCCCAAGAATAAGAAAAAAGTGATTTTTTTGTGTTGCAAATTATTTTTGGAAAATCCGAGCCGTCCAATGTGTTCAGAAGGTGTTTTCAAGGGTCCACGTGGGAAATCTTCAAAAACAAATACCGGGATGGACTTGATCCAAGCGGTTTTCGCAAAAATTGTAAATATAAAGTTTTTGCCAAAACTGCTTGGATCAAACCCTTCCCGGTATTTTTTTTTTGAAGATTTTCCGCGTGGACCCTTGAAAACACCTTCTGAACACATTGGACGGATCGGATCGTCAAAAAAATTCTCGGATCACGGAGGTCTGGAGTCCGGACTAAAAGTGGAACTTATATATATATCCATATAGGAAGATGTTCTATTGAGGACTCCCTCAAAGATCTCTTCCGTGGGGACCACCCTTTTTTTTATTTTCTGGACCAAATTTCGACGATCCGAACCGCTCAATGTGTTTAAAACATGTTTTCCATGGCCAACGCGAGGAATCACAAAAAAAACATACCCGAAAGGGCTTCATCCGAGCGGTTTTTCATAATAACCGTACATATATAATTTATCGAAAAATGCTCGAATGAAGCCCTTCCGAGTATTTTTTTTGGACGAATTCTCGCGGTGACCCTTAAAATCACGTTTTAAACACATTGAGCGGTTCGGATCGTCGAGATTCGACCCCGATCCATGAGGTCCGCAAATTACGAGTTTGAGGGAGTCCTTAGTAGAACGATTTGAGCCTGAGTTAGTTGTAAACTGAGATCGAATCTTGACACCCCACGAGCTTTTTCTTTTTGGTCTAAGCTCGAACATTCAAAGCGATCAAAGTGAGTGCATTGGATCCAGGGCCGGCCCAAGGGTTTGGTATACCCTAGGCCTAGCCAGAAAAATGTGCCCTAAGAGTACAACATTTAAATAATTTTTTCAGCAACAATCAAATCACAATACGAGAAAGCTAAAACAAGAAAAAGTTCTACTCATTATTATAATAACAGAAAAGTCAAAACACAGAGTCTCCAAATACATATAACGCACGAGTATCACTTAAATATTACTCGTGTTGTGTTTCTAGAAACAAAAGTATCAATTACACTTTTGTTACACTAAAAAAAAAAAAAAAAAACATTGTTGTACGTATAATGCATGTTTATGTGAAATTAAAAGAATAACAAAAGCAATGCATGTACCACTTTACCAGTTCAGAAAAAAAAAGTTGTATATTTCTTGAGGTATCCAGTTATTTTTTCTGAAGATTTGGTAACTTTCGGACGCCAACGTTGAAACCGAAGTTGCCACCTCTGTGTTATGATATGAGTTGGGCCAAGAGTAGTGCAAATTTCAGAAAAGGGTAGGAAAAGGCTTTTGAAATGCTTCTGATCTGGGTCAATTTTAGTTTGGGCATAGGCCCAATAATTATTACAATTGTGGATTTATTACCAGCCGCTCCACTAATGTGCTTGGTAATTACCATTAAGGTTAAACATAAGATTTTAATACCACTAACTCCATTTCGGTTGGCTAGTTTACGTTAATACCCTTAATTATAGTTAACTTATGTTCCGTATTCTTCCTTCTCTGCCAAACACAAAATCGTAGACGCCGAGCGTCTGATACTCTACACCAATCGCGTCGTTGGCATCCAGACTGAATTCGTTCCTCTCAAAACGTGACAGCAGCTGCGATTTCTCTACTACCGAGTTTTCAATCAGTACGATCGGTCTCTCTCTCTCTCTCTGTCTCTCTGTCTCTCTCACACACTCACACACAGAATCAATTTTTGTTGTCAATCAACTTATTTGACAAATCGATTTAGGTCGTTTTTGTTTCAGAATCACTCGATTTAGGTCGATTTAGTTCGACCTAGGACATAAACCTAGGTCGTTTATGTTAGATTGAATCTACATTGAAAATCGATGTACTGTTAATTATGTTTTTCAATCTGAGAAACATATACTGCATTGAATAGGTATTTCAATGTATAGTATAATTTTTTAGTAGGTATATCAATGTACATTCTGCAGTCCAATGGTGTCCATGTACATTCTAAAACTCAAATGTACATCTCAAAATGTACATTCTAAAACTCAAATGTACATTCTAATTAAATCTCCAGTTTTAAGTGACAACGTACAATATACAGTGTAAATGAAATTGAAATATACACTGTACATTTAGGATTTACATATGCACTTAGAATTTAGACCATACATATAGATTTTAAACAGTACATTTAACATTTACATATCCACTTAGACTTTATACCATACAATTTTACTCAAGATCAATGTTCAAATTTTATTGTTAGTTGCTTTGAATAATATTTATTTCAAAGATGACTGATTCTTGACGTTTCTTTTTTCCCCTATTTCGTTTCTGTTGTTAAGATCGATGGAGAATCCAGGTTGTATTGTTGTGCAAGCGGGGTGACAAAGATAGTTTTGGTGTGGTATTATCTCACAGCTTTGAGTTTTGATTGTTTGGTTAGTAAGATGCTTGCTAAGTGGAAAAATTTAACACAAGGGTGCTTTTCCATATCTTACTCAATAGATGGTCATCCAAATTGTATTCTAGATTGTAATGAAGATTTAAGTGCTTTGTATGCGCTAGCTGTCACTTTTGGAATTGGTCGGGTTGATGTTGTTGTGAAGGAGTCGATCGGATCTTGTCTTGGTGTTACAAAGAGATGATGGATCGATGGATGGCTGTAGTAGCCGCAGAGGTGATATCGAGTAGTTCTAT
>JADGMU010001243.1:0-10654 GCA_016920895.1 Vaccinium myrtillus | reverse complement strand
CAGATCGCCGTCCACGTTGTCCATGCCAAGTACCTCGACGGCCTGGACGTAGAATATGTCGAGGTGCGAGAGGAACTCCTCCCGTGGGAAGGCCGAGTATGCCCTGTACACGTCGCAGATGACTGGCCGCCAGGCAGCTACGTTGCGCGAGTTCGAATCGGCATCCAGGCGAGTGAATTCGGTCAACAACGTTTCACACGTCCTACGCATCATGTCAGTATCGCTCCGGCGTGACAGCAAGACTGGATCGACTTACGGTATCAGGCGGGAGTTGATCTCATCTCTGCTCTGGGCCGTGTCCAGCTTTCGATCACCATACAGTTTCAATAATACATTGACATGGCCGGAAGCACTAGCGACTTCCTGGCGCAACAAGTTGGGCAGCTGTTTCATGAAGCCCATCTTCCATAGACGAATTCGTAATTCTCGATTACCATTGAATTTTTTGGCAAATAGCCAACTGTCCTTGAGGAGGGCAAGCAATTCGAATACTTGCTTGACGGGCATGGCGTTATACACCGTGTTGTTTTTGTTCAGTAGTTCCGAGACTGCCTCGATCAGAAGCAATTGAAGCACACACTTGACAATAAGAGCTTTGAACTCCTTCTTCTTGTTGGCCGGAACCACATGAGAAACTGATGTGCCGGGTCCGGACGTTGCGACCGTGTCCGCTATCGACGCAGTGTCAGCCAGGGTCGGCGCGCCGGCATCATCGAATACGGAGGTCTTGATGCCGGTTGGAATAGCTTCCTCTGATTCATCCTGACCCTGCTGGAACAACTGCTCAGCTGTGGTTGTTTTGAAGAGGTATTGGAAAGTCTTGACGACCTCCTCCCAATGACGATCTGAAAAATTATTGGCGTTTTCTATCACAAGTTGTTGCAAGCATGCACTTCCTATTCGTGCCAAGGTATCATTCTCCTGGCATATGCAAGACGAAAGTAGGTCCAAATATCCGTGCAACATGTGCTCCAGACGAGTAAAGAAAGTGGTGTATAGTTGTACAAGACTTCTGAGAGCTTCAACTAAGGTCGTAGAGAGCCAGATAGTCAAATCCTCCATATTATTGAGTTTGGGACCCTCTTTGTCTGATCTTAAGACAAAGAAGATGGGGAAGAGTAGCTGCCGACAGACGATGTCCCAGAATTCAGGTGTGAAGGTGTTGCCGTATTCCGTCAACGCCTCGAACAAGTAATGTAAAGCTCGTGAACGAACCTCCATGTCTTCACCACTCATCAGGATATCGTGGAAGCCGTATAGAATCGGGAACCAGTAACGTATGAGAGGATCGTGCTCGGAAATCTCTTCTCCGACGTAATTCTTGCTCAACGGACATTGAGCACTTGTAAGCATCGCTCGCTCCGTTGAGCGTAGTGCTTCTAGGGACTGTAGACTGATCCTCTGGAATCGATGGTTCTTGGCCAAGACAGTCAGACAGGATACGAGATTTGGGAAACTCCCCTGGGTCAATATGACACCAATTCGATCCTTATAGATATTCCGGACGTTTTCGAAGGCGATATTGACAATCTGCTCATACGGCTCCTTCGCTGCAAAAGTGAACACGCCGAACATAGTCTGCCATCCGGACTTTATGTTTTCCGATCGAGCTTGTATCATTTGATTGAGACACTGAAGCACCATATCCTTTACAGCGAGCACGGGATTGTTGGCCAGTATATATTCGAATGGACGCAGGAAGTCTTTCTGGAACTTAAAATGCGGCAATTCCTCGATCTCCAAGAATCGCGAAGATAGTTGTCGAAGAGCATCAAGTGCGAAGAATGATACCGAAACATTCTGATTACATCCGACATCATTGAAGTGAGCACCGAGAACGACCCAGATATTCGACCATTCAAATCGCACACGTTTCATATTGTAATATGAGATCTCAACCACCTTCTGCAGACTGTACATTCTAGGTGCATCCGTGTGAGTTGAGGAATTAATCTCTTCTGATGACACTTCGCTGAGGGCCCGGACAAAGTGCATAATGGCTGAGCCTGATAGGGTGGCACTTTGAGTGAAAATTCGGTCGAGTGCAACTGTGATTTCGCGTGAGCGGACTTCTTCTAAGACTTCCTTCGGGAAAGTCATTGACCGTTTGCTCGAACTTCGTGACAATTGGAATGAGGGCCTCGATCGTGCAGTCTCTGACGACGGACGACTCTGAATTCGGCTCATATCGGGCACCATGTCTTCTTCGATGCCACTGCTGATCAGCTGCAGTCTTTCGAGCTGGCTTACGCATGTCAGCACGTCTTTCCACGAGTCTTTGAGCTCGTTGCCCTCGGACAAAGCGATTTCAAGAAGAACCTTGATACCCAAGATGTTCTTCTGGCGAAGTTCATGTAGATTACTGAGAGAAGTAAACCAGGCGAGGGTTCGGACGAAAGCATTTCTCGCGAGAGAAATATCAAAGAGACAAACAATTCGAATCGAGTACTTGAATCCCAGAAGACAGTTTTGTATTGTCTCAAGATCCTCTGTCATTTGCAGGGGTCCTGACAAACTTGCGAGGATTGGCATCCAGACCACCTCAAACATTGGACCGACATGTTCGAAGTGCGAAGCATTATAGAAAATTGAATTTGACTTCTTCTGAGTAGATCGTTTCTGAACTTTGAGAAGATTCTTGAAGCGTGCCTCTGATTTATTCGCCATTTCCTGGGATGCAGCCACGTATGCTTCACGTTGTAGATCACGACCCACAGTCGCCAGGGCTGTACTGAGATTGGCAGTGAATCCCTGGCCTGCAGTTGTTGGGACAGAATTCAGCAATGCTGCATCTTGTTCCTCTTTCAGGACAATCTCATGCTTTTGAATTTCGTCATAGATGTCCTCCAAAAAGGCTTTGTCAAGGTCATTACCATCATCAATGCCCCTGTTGTTCTTTAAGAAGTCTTCTTTCGACATGCGGCGCTGTCTCGCGAGAGAAGTGCTGTGAGCGTCTGTATTCAACATGATCACCGAGAAGGCGAGAATATATGCGGTATCGGCGTTCGCAAACGAGCCCGGATTGCCTGATACATAACGCTCTGCAAACTTGAGCATAAATCTATCGATCTTTTGTGATTCTCCGGGCAGGCGGAAAGTCTGCAGTAGTTGACGTAAAGCCTCCACAAATTTAGTGTTTTCGAATTCGAACATATCAACGAATTCGTGCATAATTTTCACATTTTCAGGGTCGCCTTCGCCCAGGTACTCACCGACAGTAGCCTTATTGAGACCCTCGGTCCTCAGAAGGAAAGCTGCGATGGCCTTGGGCTCCGTTGAGCGGAGGAAACCTTGACGAAGCAGAGCGGCAATTCCCTTTTTCGGCTTAAAATTGAATTGCTTTACAGCATCAATCAGAGCTGTTTTGCGATGCTTGAGGTTTTCAAACTGCGTGGGGTCGTCTTCAACGGCATTAGAATCCGATGACATGGTCAACCCACGACGTCGCGAGGCGTGTTCCGTCGATGGAGTGGCAGGCGTAGACGATCGAGGGGATACGAACGATTTTCGCTGTAACTCATCAGACACTCGATCATCGTTGCCAACCTCCTCGTCCGCCTCGTTTCTTGCGAGCGCGATTCCATTCTCACACCACTGGATCAGGGATTTGAGTACGTTGATAAGACAACGCATCGACAGCTGTTTTAGCTGGTATTCTTCAGGCATCATATCTTGATCGGCGACTCTAGCTGAAATATGCCTGGTCGATAGGGACGGTGTTCTATTGTGATCTCGATTCGCGAGGGAGTCTGGTCCTTCCGAGTTTCTATTCTGCCATTGTTGCTGAGTAACATTGAGTTGGACTTGTGTGGCTGTTATCTTTGTCAAATCATTCATTATTCTGAGCACATTAGCGTCACTTTCCGGCAAGATGTGTCGGTAAAATACCTTTCGTAAATATTGTCCATTGCACCCCGGTCACAATCGTAGTTGAGGTAGATTTCGACTAATGCTCGCGGATCATTACAAAGTCTCGCCAAGACGTTGATGAAGGTCAGCTTTTGCTGGTAGGAACTTGTCTTCATTTCCAGAATAGGGAGGTATATTTCGATCATGAAGACCTCAATTTCCTTTTTAAGATGCACACGGAGGCTGTCCAGCATTCGCCAGAATATTTCGCAAGAGACCTCAAAGACTTGAGGAATGTGTGACACCGCGTTACGTGATAATGCATGGCAGAGATATTGCTTTGTCGCCTGGATAAACTGTATTCCCTCACTTGCCGCCGATGAACGAATAATTACTTGTGGTGAAATGAAAATGGCTATGTGCCTATTAAGAATGGTGGAAATCATGTGCAGGGAAAGTAGTTTTGAGCGAACCATGTGCGATTTGAGGTCACTTCCATTGTCGATTGCCAGGCTCTTGGTCGACAATTTGCACATGGAACGAAAGATAAGGAACGCATCCTTGATCATGATTTCTTCATGCGACAGGACCAGTTCGGTGTCGAAATTAGTTTCCGGAATCTTGTCAAAGCTCTGACGCCGTGCGAAAGAGTCCAGTGTCACCTTCTCCTGTGGTAACTCTTCACCAGGTGACCTGGCTTCGTCTTCTGCACCATCTTGTTCAGGACGATCGATACTCATCTGTTCTAAGGTGTTCTTGACGTCTTCGACACTGGCCAAAGGAGTGTCAGCCATCACTTGTGTCTTCACGCGTCCGAACACGGCATGGACCATTTGTTCTAGAGTTCCCTGCGCGATGCTTTGTGTCGGCGTACTTCTACTTAACAGGAAGATATTGTATGTCTGCCGTATCGCCTTCAGTAACGGGCTTTGATGAATCATCGTGCCTTCTTTCTCATCGAGCACGGCAGACAACAAAGCTTTGATGATCTGTAGCTGGACTTTCTCGTCCGTGCCTTCACCTTGGAAGCATTCGCATATCGTATCGATCACACGATCCATCAAAGGACGTGTAGGAGCATCCGCTCGTTGAGCAGGAACGAAGTTCTCCTCGTCTACATCGACGGGAGCTGCGATCGCGGGCGGAGGTGCATCGAAGAACGATATTGCTATCAGCTTTCCCAAACAGTCGAGAGCCTGCGTAGTGACAGTAACGGACTGACTTTCACAAGCTACACGAAGCGGTTCGAAGATAGCATTCGGATCAACGCCGTTCTCAGGCGGCACTTTGAGAAGTTCCGCGGTCTTTGTCGCAATATCCCTTAGTGGACCCTTCTTTTTCCCTTCACGAGAAGCCAGTACGACGTCCATTGTCTTCCTGACGAAATAGAGCGAGCTAGTGGAGAGCAATTTCTTTGTGTCTGCATTGTTTGCCAATTTCGTTTGTGGTAAAGGTGCTGCCTCCGCTTCTGCAGGGTGTAACACTACTGTCGGTGTTTCTGCACCGTCCGGTGCCACCCAGCCTCTACATCTGAGCGATCCGGTATTGCGTGGTCACCGTTGGTCTCCAACTTTGGTAAATCGCTCTCCAAAGCTCGAATATCCTGCTCCGCGGCCTCCATCTGTATGCTAACAGTTGCGACAACATCTTCAGAATGGCCGTTCTGGAGAGCTTCATGAGCCGGAGGCGCCTCTTCGAGGCCTGGACTGATTCGGTTTCAAGCTCGGTAGCCTTTCCTACGGGCTGATGCAGCCTGACCGTGTCTGTGCTAGGACTACGAGGTGCAGTCTCCTCGCCAAGGACATCCGTTTCTTCGAAACCTTGCGAGTGACGCTCGACTGCATCCGACTCGGACATCGATAGGATGATGCAGTCAAGAGTCTAGCGACTCGAAAATAGCTTGATTACAGCCGTCAGGGACTGAACACGTCGAGACCTCTGGACCGTCAACAGCATTTCACCGAGCAAGCAACTTCGGGCGCGTTCGAATAAGGGGGCGGAGCTCGGGGTTGAATACGGTCAAACACGACATGAATACAGGTGGGGTTTAAATGACTCTTGTCTACTCTTGTACCATGACACAAGTCCTCACATCATTACACTGCCAGTTGTCGGACCGGCTGTAGCCAGTCTACCACTCGTCGTCGAATAGCAACCAGTCGGGGGCCGGGAGGTCAGGACGCCTCCATTGATGTTGGCCGCTCCGATAGAGAGGGCACTTGCGAGAACAACGAGGTCTGACACGTTACCCGCGCCCTCATTGTCAACCAGAGTGACTTCGCTCATCATGCTCGCGGCGCTACTAGCGGGCATCGCTCTTGCCGACGGATGAACCGTGATTCTGGAGATGACGCCCTCTTTCACGTCTGTGTCCTGACGCGTAGCGAGAATAGCCTCGTCGCCCTGAGCCCGCAGCGCGTAGCCATCTGACGTCTTGCTCCAGCTGTATTCTATACCGTTCCATTCGAATTCGAAGTGCTTCTTCAAGATTCCTTTTCGCTGCATCATTGAGTTGCGTCCGTCCGGACTCTGAATGATCACGTCATTCGTACCAGTCAAGAACTCCAATTGCAGCAGTGTACTGTCGCCCCTCTTGAGTCGGACCTGCCACGTTCTTGGATCCAATATCCCCGATTTCCACCTATCGTCGAACACCGAACAGTATTCGTGGCCATCTAGCGTGATGTGATTGTGCTCCTTTTTCTTGTGCTGCACTTCGAAAGTTCTTGACATACTTGGCGATTTGCGCAATGTTGTGGTGTTTCACTTGGTGTTGAAGGAACATGGGTGATGCGCCTGCCGTTTTCGTCTTGTCAAGGTTGGGGGGCGGGGGGTCAAGCAACGCCTGAACAGAAGTGGCTTCAGATATGGTGACCCGGAGGCGGGGTATGTTGTTTCCGCGGCATAATTACCACGATCTGTGAAAATCACAATGGACGGTATGCACAAGGGTTGCGGCGCCTCATAGCGCTAGCCAACCAAGGGCAACAGTCGCCATACAGCGTTCGAATCGTCCAGATGCTCGCATGCGGTCTCTGCGGCCGCATAGTCTATCGACGACCTCCAAATCGACCTCTGCCGAACCTACTCCCTCCTTTAGCTCCGCTGTTTCGCAACTTCAGGCTCTTGTAGTTCTGTGACACACCGCCAGGATATTTAGCTGGCTTGCTGCTCTTCTTGTGGGCACCCGCGATATTCTCGGCGACTTCGATTTGCTCCGTCACATCTTTTGTCTCACCGAGTGCGGCGAGATCATCTGCTGCCTCGTCTTCCGGTCTTATGTACTCGTCACTGTCATCGTCCGTATCGTCTTGTCGTGTGTTCGATGCGGATCCGTCCTTCTTCTTGATTGACGGTCTCATGATCACTCTTCTATGACTCCTCTTCAGCCCTTTCTTCTGCCACTTGACCTTCTCCACAGGTAGCTGCTCAGCTTCCGGTTCTGTCCGAGCGTCGCCTTTCTCATTCTCATGTGTTATACACGGGAAATCCGCCTCCATCTCACGAAGAACGTTCATGCCTTCGTCCTCTTCGTTGTCCTCCATTTCTCGCAACTCGTTGATGAGGGTACTCAAACCTCTCTTGGGCATTGCAGGGAACAGCAACCGGGGGCCCTTCGAACCCTCTTCGTCGTCTAGCGATATGACCTGTCTGCGTAAGAACGAGGGCGTCTTCATTGGACTCTTTGCCTTCTGAGCAGGTCTCTTAGGTAGTGATCGGTCGAAGAGTACGGCATTGTCGGCGTCTTTCATTTTGGACACCCCACCGCTCTCGTCGGGCACTGCGTATTCGGGTGAAAGATTGTCGAATAGACCGAGCACGCGTCCATGCTTCTGAGGGGTCGGTCCGATGATGACCTCCTCGTCCCGCCAATCGATGGCCTCTCCAATCACGCGGCGTTCCTCTACCTCATCCATATCGTCATCAGTCGAAGGGTCGAACACGACGTCGATTGCTTTGCGCTTGCGGGGAGTGGAGATGCTCATTCAGCTGCGGAGGTGGTGCGAAGACGGCGAGTTGTGCTCTCGCGTCTAGGAAAGAAATTGTTGTGAGACGCGTCGGCGCGCGAAGCGAGATGCATTAGGTCGAGGCCAGCCTGAACCGCAACCTCAACTACACATTCCTGCACTGCCCAGCCCGCTAGCTTAGCTTAGCTTAGCTTCTATGCTACACTGACGTGGAATCGTCAATGGAGCGGTGGGACCTTGTCAAGGATAGAGGGATAGAAGACTTTGAGCCCGACCTTGATTGAAAAATGCTGAACCTGACTACGCTACATGCAATACCTGCTTCAACCCACACATACACCCTTCACACAAGAGTCTTTTTAACCGCTTCGCTCCTTCGTCCAGAGTCCTGATGCTGCGCTTGAGCCGCTGGTTTGCCCAGCCTGCGCGGAAGCATGCGGATCTCGCTGTTTCTTCAGATCGAGCTCCTTCATCATATTCAGAGTTGGGTCCAGGGGGAACTCGGCGTTCAGTGGAACACTTCGGGCTGTCTGTGGAGAGTGACTGAGAGCGCCATCCATCGCACCGCCCTTCTTCATGCTGTTCATGGCT
Organism: Vaccinium myrtillus; assembly: GCA_016920895.1. Lineage (NCBI taxonomy): Eukaryota > Viridiplantae > Streptophyta > Magnoliopsida > Ericales > Ericaceae > Vaccinium > Vaccinium myrtillus. The sequence continues at coordinate 2,246 of JADGMU010001243.1, read as the reverse complement.
TTCACAGCATTAACCGCTGCGTAGAATGTCTTTCTAGCATTGAAATTGCTGCGCACACCGGGCAGTAGGTCTGCCTCAGTCTTCGGGAACTCCTGCGTGAGAAACGGATGTTCGCGTGCATCACTCGAGGACATGCGCATCGCAGGGTTGACAGTCAGGCACCGAGAGATGAAGTCTCGGGCCTTGTCCGAGATGTCCTCCCAATACTCCTCGGGCTCGAACGCATAGTCGCCCGCCATGATCGCCTTCATCTCCTCGACGGAGGTGTCGCGGTCAAACGGTGTGTAACCACAGAGCAGGAAGTAAGTGATGACGCCGAGTGCCCACACATCTACCGGCTTTCCATGTCCCGTCTTGTTGAAGATTTCGGGTGCCATGTAGCCCGGGGTTCCGCACGTCGTAGTGAGAACGTGCATCTGTTCCTCGTCAATGATCCTCGATAGCCCGAAATCAGCAAGGAGTAGTTCCGAGTCCTCCGCAGGCGACCGAAATAATAAGTTTTCTGGCTTGAGGTCCCGATGTACAATGCCGTTGGAGTGCAGGTAGCATACCGCCGAAAGTGTTGTCTTGACAATCTCGACGGCATCGGACTCGAAATAGGAGCCCTTCTTGCAGATCCGATCGAACAATTCACCTCCAAAGGCCAGATCGGTGATCAGGTAGACTATACGCGGGTCAGTGTCTCAAGTAGGAACAGAGCGATTGAGACTCACGGTTGTTTTGCGTCTCAAAAAAGTCGACCAGGGTCAATATGTTTCGGTGCCCCTGAGATATCCGTTTCAGAACCGCTATCTCGTTCCTGATCTGCGTCGAATCAGAGTCCGAAATGGCGATGTCAATTGTTCCGGCACCGTACCATATGTTCACGCCCACTCATGAGCTTTTTATTGATGACCTTGGCGGCATAGTACCGATTGGTGTCAATGTGCACGCACTCCTTCACGACCGCATACGTCCTACACGGATCAGAGGGCCGCCAGGAACAATGCCACTGCGTGGACAATTTACCCTGTCCCAAGATTCTTGCCCACCCTATACTTGCAAGGCACCGCGTTGGCGGCGGACGGTCCGTGACTCATAGATTGCCTCCGTCGACTGCGCCCACGGAATCCCTGAGTCAAGATTCAGACTGGCTGCCGAAGCGACAACAAGCAGAGCGGCGAACAAGGATGTCAGGCCGGCCAGACTGGAGGACAATAAGAGTCCCCCTGCACCTCAGACCTGCGGCTTGGGCGCGAGCTGCGGCGCGGAGGCGATACGACCCTCACGACCCGCGATCGATATCTGTCCGCGGGCGGCTGACGGGTGCAGATTAATTTTGCAAGAAAAAGAAATTGTCGGCAGCGGCGAGCGTGGAAGTACTTTCTCAGGCTGCGGAAGGTAAATTCTCCCTCTGCTGCCAGTCTCGATCCTGCACCGCACGGCAGAGTCACAGGCGAGTATGAGCGTGAACTATCTGCTCTCCGAGTCAGCGACAGGCTATGCACTCTACGAGGTCGTCAAGGCTGAGGAGATCGGGGCCAAGACGAAGGAGGTTCAGGAGTCTACACAGGATCTCGCCAAGTTTGGCAAGTTTGTCAAGCTCAAGTCTTTCGCTCCCTTCAAGAACGCAGCACATGCTCTCGAGAACGCCAACGATGTCTCTGAGGGTCTCGTGCACGAACATCTGAAGGCCTTCCTCGAACTCAACGTGCCGAAACCTGTGAAGAAGGTCAAGTCCGTGGTCGGGGTCTCTGACAAGAACCTCGCGGGATCAATCATGAGTGAGCTGGGCGACATCGAGTGTTCCGCCGGCGAGCTTGCGCAGGTCCTCCTGCGCGGGGTCCGATACCACGGCGGGAAGATGCTGAAGCAGTTGCAGACTGGAGATATGGAGCGAGCACAGCTTGGTCTGGGTCACTCCTACTCGAGATCGAAGGTGAAGTTCAACGTCAACAGGTCCGACAACATGATCATCCAGGCCATCGCTCTCGTCGACCAGTTGGACAAGGACATTAACACCTTCTCGATGAGGGTGAGGGAATGGTACTCGTGGCACTTCCCGGAGCTCGTCAAGCTCGTCAACGACAACAGGTCCTTTGCCAAGTTGGCCATGGTCATCCGCGACAAGAACAGTTTGACTGACGACAGGTTGCACGAGATCGCCAGCCACGTCGACGACGACGAGGCCATTGCGAAGAGCATCATTGATGCCGCCAAGATCTCCATGGGACAGGACATCTCCGAGGCCGACATGGAGAATGTCA
>JADGMU010001242.1:0-36936 GCA_016920895.1 Vaccinium myrtillus | reverse complement strand
ATTGTCTTACAAGAATAAATAAGAAGAAGAACTCAACATGAGTGTTGGGCGATCATGGTCGCAGTGGTTAGTTATGGGCGGCCCGGATCACATCTTATCCAAACATATCTAAACCGTCCCAGCTAATAAATTGAACTTCGACCGACCATTTATTAGATGGTTGTGAACAGTCCCGCACCCATACTGTCCCTGAAGGAATAACACCATCCCCTAGTTGGCCAGCAATGAACTTAAGTGGTCAAACTTTGCCGTTCAAAAAGAAGTAGTCAAACTTCATCAAATACAAACATAAATTACTTTTTTTTTTAACAGCAATAGAAGTATTAATTATAAGTTGTAATTATAAATATTGTAGTTTTATTATTTTCTCCACATGGGCTATTTATTAATTAGGTGGATTGTGTATTGTAGTTGATTCAATTTTCGTGAATATGACAACCATGCCACCATGCAAAATAAATTGACCCATGACTGAATGAAATCCTCATGTCGTGTGAAATTGTACAATGAATACGTGTTCAATATGACCGAATCCCATCATGTATGATGATAGATGTAATATTCCGTTTTTTAACTTTTTAAATACTAATAACTTGCATTACTTTATCTATTATATACCGCGTAGTAACTTATTTCCATATGTTGTCTTTTTGACGGAAAAAGACTATAATACACATCTCTTATTTGGGTGTGTATGACCCTACAAAAATTACAACTTTTTTTTTATAAAAATTACGAGACACATCAAAATGTTACGAATTATAGAAAAAGTTACGAATCATATTGCTGAAAAGTTACAAAAAACAAAAAGTGTTACAGTTGTTTTTTTTGAACGGCAGAAAAGATTTTATTAATCTTTGGAAACGAATTACAAAGATTAAAAGGATCCGAGGAAAACGGCATCATGACGCAAAGAGACATCCCAACAAGGTTGGCACCCCTCCAAGCGACAATCATATGCCATCACGGACCCAAAGGGAAATAACAAGGTTAACAGGAAGTCAACCGAAACACTAATACAATCTCCAAAAGCAGCAAACATACAACCATAGAGAACCATCTACATCTCAATAGGAGGACAACCAAATGCAAGGTAGAATATCACCCACGAAAGCAGCTCCCAAACAAAATAGATCATGGATAACATCCCACATGTTCTCTGATTTTGTGGACTTCCTCGAGCAACCCCCAGCCAGCATTCATCAGAAAACAAACTTCAATGAATCGGCGACAACATTAAAACTCCAACGATAACTTGTAGCAGCATTAACCTCCTCCCAGTCCAGTTTGATACACCATGATCAGCAGCACTCAGAACACCCAAAAAAACTCCAACAAGTGAATTCAACCGATCACCCAAAAAACTCTCAAAAATAAAGAATACAGTATTTGCATAGCCTTCAAGGAATGAGATCCAGCAAAGAGATAAGAGCTAGAGAAAAGAATACTCCCCACACCCAGACAATTACCAAAACAACTTAGACTCCAAAAGAAGAATCTAAACCCACACAAACAAAGTAAGGAAAACATGCAACGGGAGTAGGAATCATCTTGCCCACCAGATAAATGAAACTGCCCCACCAATCCAAGATTTCGCACCAGACTAAACATGCCAAAAGGGAAACTTATGTACCTTGCCACTCCTATATGTTTGAGAGGATTTAAATCTGGGAGGCAGCTCTTTCCTCATTCTGAGCTTCCAATTCAGCTATTTTGCTAATAACCTCCTCTTCATCTCCATCATACCCAATTCCCATGATTTTATTAATCGACCAAATTGCCTGAGCTTTATCAAGTAGAATTCTGTTTCTATTGTTAATGCCCTCTGATGAAATGGATGCTGACAGTGCAGCAGCAGCAACTGCAGACCTAAAAACCACACACTTGCTTTTGTTTCTACCACCTTTTTGGTTGACTGGTTTCACCTTCGAAAGTCCTAGAATTGCATCAATATTTTTCCTTTTTTTCTTCCCTTTGACTCCTTTAATTGCAGCTTGAATTGGTATCTGGTTTTCTTCAAATAGATCTAGTTGAGGCTCATTTTCACTCTGATTTTCCTCATTAAGGTCCTTGTCCTTTGGAGCAACAACTTTGCTCATCTCCAAACTTGATTCCTCGATTAATTCATTATTCCCTGGAGTAGTAATATTGTTATCCACAATAACCACAGTATTCTTGCAACCATCATCATTAATGGTTTCCAAAAGGCAGTTTGAGAGGGGATTATCTCCAAAGCTATCCATTACTATCTCCCCTCCAACTGATGATGATGCAATTCCCAAAGTGGAGCAAGAGGTGGAGCTCAATGCATCAGTATTATTGCCCACGAGGGATGCCGCCTTAACATCTTCCTTGTCATTCAGATCCTTAGAGACTTCAACTCCAACTACAACTCGATCCATGTCATCATTATTTTCAGCAACCTTACCTTCATTTGTCTTATCCATGGGCAAAACATTGTATCCAGAGAAATGACTGTGGTTTATTGTTCTAAATGAATTTTCTTCCTCAACATGAACAAGAAAACTTTTTCCTTCAACAATCAATTCAATAGTACCTTCAATTTTTTGTAAATGCTCCGTCGCTATAAGAACCCTTCCCTTGGCATATGATTTTTCCTTCAGAGTACTTTCGTCCACTTGTAAAAAATGTCCCCAGTTGCTACCGATTTTCTTGAAGGTTGGTACAGACCACGCATTAAGGGGCATCCCAAAGCAAGATAACCATACAAAGCGCTCTACCTTTGCTTGTTCTCCGCACCATGGGTTTATAGCTTCAAACCAATTTGAGAGCCATTTTTCCGTAATAGTTGAATCTCTAGATTCTTTGTCAAGAAAGGTAACTATCACAAATCTCCCCCCTACAGATTTAATTTGAACATTTTGGACCTTCTCCTTTCTAAAAACATGCTCTAGATCTGTTGTTGATACTAGCTTGCTGATTTTGGCTAGGGCACTTCTATATAGCCAGCCAACTCCAGATGGTTCAATCTGAATTTTTATAGGACTTTGGGGGTTCTCAATTGCTGATTCCATTGCACACTTACCGTTCCTAACTTCACCATGTTTACTTGATTCCACCAAACCTTTTTGCCTCCATACTTCTTTTCCTCTTCTCTCTATATGAGGTATCTTAATGCTCTTGTCAAAAAAGACTTGGGGCGCTTGTTTTCTCGTTACAGGTCCGGTAGAATGGTCTCCATACCTTCTCCCATCGAGGTCTTGTTTGTCTTCCTTCCTCAAGAATCTTGCGAACTTTACAGTTAATCTGAGATCCCAATACCAAGAATTGTTTATTTCAGCCACCGCTATAGCTGCGTCATCTCGCCTGTAAAATCTCACGAATCCAAAGCTATTTCCCGTAACTTTACTCAGCTTGTTGGGTATGAAAATGTCTCTGATTTTGCCATATCTGGAGAAAAGATTGAAAACCCAGATTTTCCGAATGTGGTGCGGCAGATTGTCAACGAAAAGGGTTGGGATGTTATGGTGGTGATTCTCTTCAAACAATCCTCTCATAATCAGAAACTAAGCAATGGAATTTATACTCTGGTTTTCAGATCGTCTCACTCTCTCTCCAGCTCACTGCCCAGATCTCAACTAAAGAAACACTAGCCTCAAAGTCCCCATCAATCACAGATCAAACACCAAAAAATCACAAATCGAAAACCCCAATAATCACAAATCGAAAACCCTAATAATCACAGATCAAGACCCTCAAAAACAGCAGCATGAAAAAAAAACTTGAACTAAATCCTCAGTTTCTGTTGAAAAGAGAGATTATTTGCTCACCATAGTGACGAAACTTTCCTAACCATTTGCTTTCGATAACGCTAAGAGATACTCGTAATTTCCTGGCGACGTCGGACGGAATCGCGACGGCGGCCTGGATCGTGACTTTTCGTCTCCTCTTCTCCTAGTCGTCTTGTGACATTTGTGTATTAACGTCTAAAGTGTTACAATAGGTGCATATGATACGCATCTTTAATGAGTGTGTATTATAGCCATTTCTCTTTTTGACAGATGCAATTTAGAGCTCTATTTTGGTCAATGAATGAAGTAACCTCTACCAAAATTATTTTATCTATACCTTGAGTAATTATTCCGTTGTCCCGGAACATTATTTCATTTTTTTCCCTATCTCCACTTAGCCAATGCATGTAAACTTGAACATTAATCATGAATTTATAACATTGGAATAGTCGAATAGAGACACAGTAGGTGCACAATCCGAGCCGTCCGTTAATTCATAATCTTTCGGTGTACTTGCTAGTTGTTAAGTTCATTAGTAAGAAATCTAATCAAGTGCTGTAGCCTGTACCTGTTTAGTTGTTGCCAACTCATTATACCAAAAGTCATTGCTAGAGAGGAGAGAGATAACGGATTTTCTTGTTTACTCTTTCTGCTACAAATTTTATTAGTATTATTTAGTGGGAAAATTGTTTGTTGGAAAAAAGTATTCAGTACCCCAACTAACCGAAAATCGTTCTAATTAAAAGCACTGAATTTTTTTTTCTTTCAAAAAGATAATTCAGTAGATGAACAGGAAGAAGTCAACTAATTAAAACCATTTTTCCAAAAAAAAAAAAAAAAAAAAAAAAAGAAAACCATTTTCCCTCTCTCATCAACTCTGATTTCCCTCACTCATATAAGCATAAAAAATCCCAATCCCCAATTCAAAGGATAGACGTAAGAGCAAGCTGGCTCGGCGACCACCCTACCCTAGTTTTAAAATTTCCTTGTAAATATATTATAGTAACTTCTTAAAAAAAAAATCAACTATATAGATTCTCCCGCCCAATAAACTTTTATTATTTTATACGTCAATCCACACTCGAGTTCTACGTCCTTCTATAAATACCATGCATCTTTTTTTTTTGTTTTTGAAACCCTTTCTCTCTCTTATTAGCCCTAATTAATTACCATAACACTCATGCATCTATCTACCATCCCCCAATCCTTCTAGTGTATAAAAACCCTTCTCCCTCTCTCTCTCTCTTCTCCAAATTTCATCACTCAGCCGCCGAGAAAGTTAAGTTCTTCCATGGATCAGCCGGAAAAAGTCAATGTCGCCGTCGTCCGAACATACGATTGCAGCTTTTGTAAGAGGGGATTCACCAATGCTCAAGCCTTAGGAGGGCACATGAACGTACACAGAAGAGACAAAGCCGAGGGTAAGAAGGTAATTAGTCATGATGAGTGTTCTTCACTATCCCACAAGGCCATGAATGAAATGGACTACAACATGATCATGTCAAACAATTGTAAGTATATTTCACGCGTTCCATGCTATCATCATCGTCGTCGTCGTCATCACCAATCACAGGACGATTATGCTGCTTTGGCAGCAAGGAGGGTGAATTACGGGATGCATTTTCCGACACTAAACCCTAGTTTTTTTCTGGCGTGAGTTTGTGTCTTCTCGTCCTCATGGAAGTTGCACGTTGAAGAATTTGAGCCCGCGAATTGCACCGAGACTTGTAGGTGATGGGGAGGGTAATGAAGTAGTGGACTTGGAGCTTCGTCTCGGTCAAAACCCATGATCACAATGTTGTTGAATTTTATTGTGCAGAGAGACTTTTAGTAGCAGATATACTTCAATGAAGAGTGGTGTGGTAATTTTATTTATTTATTTTTATTATGTTTTTTTATTTTTATTTGTTTATTTTTTTAGGTAGCTTTCGATTGTATTTAATTGTAGGTGCTTCTTATTTTTATTAAATAGTTTGATGGGTTTTTATTCAGATTAATTTCAGCTACACGAATTATCACAAGCAGTATCAAGATTACAATGTTTCGGACAGGAGTTTTTGCAATGCCCCTGACGGTACGGATTTCAAATATATATATATATATATATAGAGAGAGAGAGAGAGGGGAGGGGAGAGAGAGAGAGAGAGAGAGAGAGAGAGAGAGAGAGAGAGAGAGAGAGGAGTAATCTAGGCCGTCCATAATACTTTTGGACGGCCAGAATGCGCGCTTGGGCACAACCACGTAGTGCTCGCTCGACACCCAAAATTTTTGCCCAGGCTAGGCTACATCAACACAAAAACAACCCATTAAGGCAAATTAAACAAATCTATAGTGAAATAAAAATAGAAAATTAGTGACTTAGTGTAATGAATCACCTTCCAGTTCAAATGAAAGAATTCATTAACTATAATTTCAACAGATTAACATGCGAACTTCATAGGGGTAAGAAAAGATTAAAACAAAACCCACCAAAAAATGCTATATGCTGCAACAAATTAAGAGAACGAGATCCACAAAAATATGACAAGCCCCTGTGAAAAACAAGAAGATTCGACACGCACATATCCAAACTTGTAAAGGTTGAAAGAGAAAAGCAGATTGGTGCCAGTGGAAGGCCTCCATGGGTTCGATGAGAATGGACTTGATTTTTTTTTTTTTGGATAACTGGATGTTCGAGTCAGCTTGCGTGCACCTCGACTAATTCCAGGGCCTTGGGGGTAACCCCCATTGGCCCCGGGAGTTTGCTGACAAGAAAAATCGAACCTGAGACCGCAGGTGGGAGCAAACCTCTAAGTAAGACGTTAACACTACTTTGCCAACCCCTTGGAATTAATGAAAATGGACTTGTTTGGCATAGCCATCGACACTAACGCTATCCCTTGGCGTAGCAGCAGCTCAAGGGATAGGGAGTCGAGCGCAATAGGAGTATGGTGCTAGGGCTAGCTCTCATGCGGCGTAAGAGAGAAGGGAGAGGAATAGTGAAAGTTTTATTTAGCGAAAAAACAAAGGGAAAGTTTATTCTGAACTGAAGGAAGAGAGGGGAAAAGTTTATTTTCGTCTTTCGTTAAATTTTTAAATATTTTAATGAAAAAATTTATTTTTTGAATAGAGTTATAACATAGGTAAAAAAATAATAAATAAGTTGTTAAAAAATCACTATAAGACGAAAATCAGGAATGACGAAGGAGTCAAAAGCTTTGGACATCAATTTTTTGAGTTGGGACTGTAACACAATTTTAGAAAAAAATCTTTGGTCACGCTAGAAACAAAACGTGGTTAAAACTAATAATAAAAAAATATTCTATCACGCTTTTACAAAAAATAGTTAAGCAAGTACATTTATCATTGCTTATAAACGTGGTTAAAATTAATAAAAAAAAAACTTTTCTATCACGCTTTTATAAAGAAATAGTTAAAATAAGCAACAACATTTACAACGCTTATAAACAACATATGACAAAATTAAGCGATTACAATCACAATTCTAACAAAACTGTGATAAAAATAATAAAAAACAACCACGGTTTTGATAGCAAAGTGAAATTAATAATTCAGTGAATATTTCTTTATCACGCTTTCATTAAAAATGTAATTTTGTAAAATCTTATAGTGTGATATATCTTTTATCAACTTAGTAAACAAAACCACATTCTCCCTTTCCCTCCTCTCTCTCAACTCCAATTTCCCTCAACTCATATCCATACGCCATCCCACAAGCATTTTTCTATATAAAACCCTTTTCTCTCTCTCTACTCTTCAATCCAAATTTTTATCACTCATCCACCAAGAAAGTTGTTACATGGATCAGTCGAAGATATGCCCCTATTGCAACAGGCAACTCGCCAGCAGTCGAGCCTTGGGAGGGCACCTGAACGCACACAGAGGAGAGAAAATGAGTATCAAGGACAACAACATGGCTAACAACCGTAAGTATATTTCACCGAAAATATTAGGATACATGAAAAAAATTTCCCGAAAAATGTTCAGGATATAGAAATGAATATAGTCCAGATTCACACAATTGTGAATCTGGAACATTGATTTCTCTTTCCAAGGCTATTTTGGAGAAACTTTTCATGTACTATACTACTCATTTTTCGCCCATTGCAAGTGATCATCATCATTCACCGCATGACTTCGCAGCATTGGGAGGAAAGAGGGTGAATTGCGGCCAGATTCATTCTTCGGCACCAAATCCTAGTTTTTTCGGGGAAACTACTAGGGTTTGGTGTCGTAAAATTCATTTGTCAATTTGATGACGAGGTCGGTAACTTATCTCAAATCTGATGACGGAAAGTTAAAAAGAAAATAGGAAAAGACAATTAAACAAAAGAAAAAATAAATACCAGAACAAAAGTTTATAGAGAAAAGTTGACCATAAATTAATTGCTTCAAAAAATGCGATGAGAAGTTTTCTTTTAATCGAATCGTGCTAATCATCAAAGTCGACAATAATCTGAGTAACATTTTGATTTTTCATTGTAATTCAAGCTAAAAGAACAATGTGACATTATTTATTTAATTTTTTGACATATATATATTTTTAATTTTGTATGACTTAATAGTAGGTGAACAGCTAAACCTGGGATCAGGCTCGAGTGATCCAAAAATCACGAGTGTTGGCCCTGCTTCTAGTCCTCGTGGAAGTCACAAGTCGGACAATTTGAGCATGCGAAATGGACAACCAAACTTGGGATCAGGCTCGAGTGATCCAAAAATCAGGAGTACTGGCCCTGCTTCTAGTCCTCGTGGGAGTCACAAGTTGGATTTGAGCTTGCAAATTGGACCACCGACCCTTATGAGTGGTGGAGAAGATCAAGAGAAAAATAAAGTCATGGATTTGGATTTGGATTTGGATCTTCGTCTGGGTCCAAACCCATAATCAGAAAAGCTCTACCTATTAATGCACCTATGCTTACACAATATTATTGATAAATTTTATTTTACATAGAGAATTTTAATAGCAAAAAAAAGAAGTGGTTTAGGGTCCATACTGAAGATAGTAGTGAAGCAGGCTCTCCAAATTTGATTTTTCTCTGTATCGTTCCAATTTATCAGATGTCCCCGAAGGGACCTAAATTTGACTTTTGTACCAACAGATAGTAAGGTCATTACCAAGTCAATTTTTATAATAGTCGATCTAAACCGTAACAATCTTACATCTCTCTGTGATTCCATCATTGCAGCCAAAATCAGAGGCCATCGGCTATCAACGACCATGTGATCAAATGACATTTAATGCATCCAAAGACATTAAAGTATTACAATGGACTATCGTACCTCCACACGAGTTTTATTTTGGCAATCAAAACCATTTATTTTTAAGATATTATGGAGTACATAATTCGTGTTAAAAATAAAAATGATCGGATATTGGTATACATTTAATCGGACAAAAGGTAAGTTGAATCATCAGCACATCTAAACATAATACATTGACACAGGTATCCATGAACATCGGGAAAATATTTGTAAATTAAGCCATATGCTCGAAGCTCTTAAGTTACTCTCTGCAGTCAATTGCCTTTAGGGCATCTACAGTGGGCTCTCAAAATGGCTCCTACGTGAGGCTCCTAACATTTACCTAGCCATGTGCTCAAGTATTGCCTTCAATGGGCTCCCCATACAAACTCCTAAGGGTGGCTCCTAAGCTTGGCTCCTAGCACAATAGTTAAATTTAGGTAGCCTTCTAGCTAACTCTAAGTGGGGCCAAAGTCTTTAAAAAAAAAATTAATATGAAATCTTTGAAAAAGTTGCAACTAATTTTTTTTTCTCCACAAAATGGAGAATGCTATTGCTTGCCCATTGAGTGCACACATCCTCTCTAAATTTAACAAGCTCTAGGAGTGAAAAGTGAACCCCAATTATGCTTATGTGTACACCTTAGAATACAACTTAGGAGCAATTTTTAGGGAGCCCACTGTGGATGCCATATTACACCATGTATCAATGAACATATCAGGTATAGACTACACAGTGTACGCATGTAACTGAACTCTTTGGTCTTTTCCTTTTTGGGTAGGTAAGTACTTATATTAGAAAGAAAGCATTAAGGGAATGCTGCCCATATATTCAAAAAGAGGTCAAAAGAAGAAAAAAAAGGGCCCTATACACTACTATGAGAATGAAAAAGATCAAACCAATCTAAATATTGGGCAAGAGAAGGATTACATTCTCCCTTATCCCAACTACAAACTATCCACGAAAAAACTTTTGATTCTAGTCTGGACACTGTTGATTGTTAAGGAAAAATAGTTCAAAAACTAAAGAATTGCATTTTTATAGTGTAAAAAGCAATTTATAATGGGAAGATTAGAGAGCTATTTGATTCCACAAACGACAAATTTTTTTTTTCTTCAGGTGGTAACATGTTCCGAAAGAGGGATACAATATGTCACCGGGGTCTTTTTTGCCCACAAATATCACCAGATTACATGCAAATAAATTATTTTCTTTGAATGCTTTCTAGCTGTTTGTTTCCGAACCACAAACAAATGCGACTATCCAAGCAAGTGTACAGAACTATGACAAATAACCAGCTATATATAGATAACATTCTTTTTCTCGCAAAACCCCTGCAAAGCACTTTCTAGAACCCAAAGATGCCTCGTACACATTGCGCAATCTTTTCTCAATGAACTACCAAATAACTATATGATCCTCTCTTGAAAAAGAGAATTCTACCTCCACTGTACCTTAAATTCTATGTTAATATTTCAAGGAGATTAAGGTTTCTACTTTCTACTATTCACGTAACTTCAGATTAGAGAGGTCCTTCAAGATCCTTATTTTCGGGAAGGCAACCTCTAATATCCAACTCATCTTTTACGCCTATTACCTGATTCCATAGAGCCTTCTTTTCCACAACATACCTTTGCTGCAATTTTAGCGAAAGAGCTTCGTTTCTAACTGTCAATTTCTGACGTGAAGACAACCAAGTTTTTGCTGAACACACCTTTCCAGATTGGTATAATGCAGTATCCTTGATTTTCAATAGAGAAGACGATTAACTATCTTCCTTAAAAGAATGAGACCTTTTTCTAGACAATTAAAAAAAAAAAAAAACGATAGATTGCAGATTCCCAAAATGTAGGGGTGCTCACGGTCCGGATTGGTTCGGATTGGCATGAATCCAATCCTAATCCGCGAGTCACGGTTTTTTGAAAATAAAATCCGTGTCCGATCCAAAAATCTCACGGTTCGGTTTCAATCCGATCCACGAGTCACGGATCGGTTCCGGATTTGTCCACGGATTTTTAACTTATTCTAAAAAAAAATTCATCAACTCATTCAAAAACCCTCACTCAAGATTGAAACAAACACTTGAGTAGTATAGTTAGTAGATGAGAATATAAAGCATCAACAGAGAAAGAGTTGGAAAGAAATAATGAAAGCTTGTTAAACATTCCAACAAATTAATTGAACAATCTAAACTTGAACATTATGGAATCAAAATAGATAGCCAAAAAGCAAAACCCAAAATTCATTTTGGAATTCCAAACCCAGTAGGCTATAAATATGAGCTTGAGCGTTGTAAAGTGTAAACACATCTAAAAAGACAGTCACAAGCACAAAACCCGGATTTCATTTTTGAATTCCAAACAAAGTATGCTACAAAAGTGGTAAAATAATTTATTTATACATATATATTTATTTTAAAAAAATTATATATAATAAAAATCTCACGGTCCGGATCGGTTAATCCACGGTTTTAAAATCAAAATCCTTGTCCGGACCGCGAGTCACAGTTTTATTTTTTGAATCCGTGTCCAGACCATTAATCCACGGTTAAAATCCAAAACGTGTGGATCGATTCGGTCCGAACCGGATTCACGGTTCACCGGTTTTTTTGAGCAGCCCTACCAAAATGTATGGCCTGAACTTCTTCCCTACGGTTTCTCTATGTTAATATCATTGATTCGAATAACAGAATCGCAAGGACTGTGTACAAGTAGTCAATAAGGTGTAAGGGCGACCCATAAAATCAAAGTCCAAGCATGAGTCTCTGCTATGTCCTTTAACACTCATTTAATGTGACGAGTCATGGATTAGTAAAGATAAGTAAATTTATTCGTAATATTGAAACGTATCTAGAACTTCGTAAATGTTTTTATGGGCATGTTTGGATGAAACGAAACACCAAAGGGTTTGATGAACTTAAATTAAAATGATGTACACGAGGTCGTTAGATGCCCCGAATGACACTAGGGCCGTCCAATAGGCGTGTCGCTAGGAATATGCCTTGGCCAAGGGAAAGATTACACGGGGTCATAAGACGCCCGGAATGACACTAGGGCCGCCCTATGGACGTGTTGCTGAAAATTTCTAAAAGCTTATAACAATGGTAAAGTTGATGACACAACGAATTGATTGAATTTGCCACATATGAGGGGGTTGAGTACGTGTCGGGGTACGTTTAGGGTATGATTGGGTGAAAGTAAAGGGATTTAGGGATTTTTGAGTTTATGTTCATTCCATTTGACTCTTGTGAGCTCTTAAACATGGTTGTGTAACTATCCTCCTCATTTCTCATCTCGCACTTGCATTTCATTGCATTTAATTTTGTTCATTTAAAGCCATTGGACCTTGTGTAGGCGTGGAATCCGTGGGAAAGATGTCATTTTGTTCAAGGAAAAATCTAACCAAACCTGAGAAAGAAACCAAAACAGAGAGAAATAAACTCATTTCTAAAGTCAATTAAAGCCCTCGAGATTTGACATGCATATATCGAATTCGTTACTTGCAAAGGAGTTGACTTTATAAAGCACCGACCCTGCATATTTTAAAAAAACAATGGAAAGTGTTGGGTCCGGAGTGTCCCCATAGATTTGGTTACACAATGTCACTCCATGCGACGCTCTAAAAACAGAATTGCGGGTGCGATGTCGAATGTCATAAAAGACTTAATTGAAGCCCTTCCTAACACCAATTGGTTTTAGGAGAGATGGTGAAAAAACGGTCTGACAGAAAGAGTAAGTGCTTGGTATCTCAGATAGAGATAGATAGGGATTAAATGAGGACCTGAATATCTCAGAGAATAGCCATGATCTCTTCGGTTGCAGCCGACAACAAACTATCAAGAGATGTACTCCCTCCGTCCCTTTTTGTTTGTCATTTTTTGATAATCGTGTCAGTTTTCAATCGCGTATATCTTTTAATATCGATCTCCAAATATATGCAATATGGATCTTGTTTGATAGTTCACGATTAATTCTATTATACAAAGTTTTTAAAACGGTGAAAAACATTATAGATTGAAAGATATAAACAATTTAAGGCGTATCAGAAAATGGAATAATTGACAAACAAACTGGGACGGAGGGAGTAGCAGACAAAACTGTCACTACATTTTCCTGCAGGTTGGAGAAATCCTGAAACGCTATCGCTCTCCTCGCTTAAATTTCACTCCTTCTAAATTTCCAATCATTTATCTGGACATTATCGCAATCCTGTAGACCTCTAATGAACTAATTGCTGAGTGTGTTGATGTACCTATAAGAGATTGAAGGCATCCTGTTTAGGGATGGCAATTCAACCCGCCCCGCTCCGAACCCGCCCCACCCCGCCCCAATAGGGTAGGATTTTTTTTCTATTTTTTTGGTAACAGGTAGGGGCAGGGGGTGATTTTGAAAAATCCGCCAGGGTTAGGGTAGGGGTAGGGGTATGGTCACCCCGCCTTGATGTTACCCGTCCCGACATATATACATATGTATAATTGCAATCCGGATCCCCTCAGGACTCCCAGATTTGTCTTAGGTCCGGACTCTTAATCTCAGTCGTTGGATCTCATCCAACGGCTCTAATAAAACGAAGCACCTCGCAGGTTAAAAGTAACCGGGTCTGGCAAAAATGTGCCCGCGGGTCGCATATCCTTCCTATTCGGGTCATTCTTCCCCTACACGATTCAAACGAAGAGAGAGAGAGAGAGAGGTCAGGCGATTGAAACGAAGAGATAGAGAGAGAGAAGGAGATCGCGAAGAAGAAGAACAAATCGTGGTCCAAGACGACATCCCAAGGTTCGATTCTCTCCCTCTCAAACATTTTCCTGTCGTTTCTGGTTCGAATCTAGGGTTTTGGTACAAATCGAAAACCCTAGTTTATTCTGTGTTTTTTTGTGAGATTTGGAACTCGAAACCCTAGTTTCGAACTCTGAAGTCTCTCTCTCTCTCTCTCTCTCTCTCTCTCTCTCTTTTCTAGTTCGAAATCTAGGGTTTTGGTACAAATCGAAAACCCTAGTTTATTTTGTGTTTTTATGTGCGATTTGGAACTCGAAACTACGGTTTCGAACGCTGAACTCTCTCTCTCTCTCTCTCTCTCGTTTCTGGTTCGATATAGGTAGACGAATCTATGGGTTTTTCTACTCGGTTTGCAATTATCTGTGTGTGTAGACGAATGTATTGGTTTTTTTTATTTGATTTGCAATTATCTGTTGGTGATCACTCTGAAGACTGCTGTTGGTTTTTTTATTCGATTTGCAATTGTCTTTAGGGGCTTTCATGCCAATGATGCTGCAAAAACTGATGCTCTGGCCTCTGTCATTTTGTCCACTAATCTGTCCTTAGAGCTAAACTAACCATGAACCTAGAATGTGAAAAGAAAGAAACTAATTTGGTTCACTTTTTGCCTGATTTTCTCTTCATGCACATTCCATATCACAGCAGAAGCTGCAATTGAATAAGAAATGCCTAATGTAATGCCTAAGTCAGAAATGTTTAGTTCAGTATCAGGTGCTTCTAATAGACGGTCCTTTTCAGATTGTTAATTTCTGAAGTGGTGCATTCATATTTGAATTTATTTTTTCTTTGGTCCTAATTAGTGTTTGCAATGTCATGTTTTGTAGTTTCTAATTGATTGCAACATGGATGGATTAGCTTCCGATGATGATGGATTGGCTTCGGGTGATTTCTTCCCACAAACAATCTCTATGGAAATTGAACAACCAAGGTACGAATCTCTACGGAAATCGAGCAACCACGGTTGTAATGTAAAAATTTAGTCATATTTTTAACTTAGTTTTACTGTTGTGTTTTTATTTTTTAGAATGGAGAGTTTGGAAGATATAGAACTTGTATCACCATCACCATTTCAACCGTGTCAAGCATCTGCTAATTCTTCCCAAATAGTTTACACTCCTCAAGTTAAAAACTCCTTGATACCAAAAGTTGGACAACATTTTGACAATTTAGAGGATGTTCAGAAGTTTTACAATGAGTATGCTCTTTGAATTGGTTACTGGTTGAAGTATGTTTGAAGTTTGAATTCTTGTCTGATTTAAAGTATGATATTTGTGTTTGATGAACTTCTGGGTTTGAAGTATGAATTGGTACTATGTTGGTTTGACAGTTGATTGATGTTGTTTGTTTCTGTGTATTTTTCTTAATGAAATTCAGAACTGTGAGTACAGTGGCGTAATTTATGACACATTTTGATCGGGCTGCTGCTGTCTGAATTGCTTGCTGCTGCTATTTGATCGGGCTGCCGCTGGATGAATTGTTGCTACATTGCTGTTTGTTTATGTGGAGTACTATTAAGTCAGTTTGTTCTCTGTATTAAGTTAGTTTATGTGAAACTAGATGGGAGCATTAGAGATTTATAAGTCAGTTTGTTATCTGTTTGATCGGGTTAGTTTGGTGGTGCTGCTTTGTGTCAAGTGGTGGTGTGTTTCTGAATGGTTATATATTGGTAAATGATCCAATTTTATGGTTATATGGAAGTCTAAATTGGTACTGAATGGTTGTATTGGTTTTTATGGTTAATTGCTACTGTTTTGTATGGTGTGGCCTAGGTATCAAAAGACTTGGACGTGGTGATTAGTTTGAGTCCAATTTTATACTTCATTTTCTGCTTTTGGTGCATTATTGTGGCGGTGTTTGAGTCAATGAGATTGCTTGGGCGAATTGCTTATTATATCTAGACGAGGCATTACAACTAGTGCATAAATGTGCCTTGCCGTCTTAGTTCATGGTCTGTTGGTGCTTTTCTAAAAATCTTTGGACTCTCTCTCTCTCTCTCTCTCTCTCTCTCTCTCTCTCTCTCTCTCTCTCTCTCTCTCTCTCTCTCTCTCTCAGTGCATGAATTGTTCATTTAGAATATCCATCATCCACCCAATGCATGGGACATACAAAATAGAATAGAAAATCCAAATTTGACACATCATTCTCAAACTCGCATAAGTGGACTTCAAAACCAAAATTTAGAATACAAAAACACTAAGAAAATTCTTTTAAGCAATTATACATATCATTCTGGCGTTATGTGACTTTCCATCCCTTCCAATGGCCATCAGCCACACCAACCTCGATTTGGGAATGGTTCATGCCCATATCATATCTACAAAACAAAGTTCTCCCCATCTAAAAAAAACGCCTCCTATGCCTTATATGAAAATGGCAAACATTTCAAGTGCAGATTGGCTAGCCACTTTTGAAGTTACACAAACAAAATTAAGGCCAAAGGGTACCTAACATCATTCGGAATCAAATACATAGGCCAACAAAATAGAAGTTGCAAAACCTAGTAAGAACATTAAATTTCAAGAGATGCAGCAAACACAATCTGGCAGTGTGCAAGACAGAACCTACCCAATTCTGTTTAATTACACTGGTTCACCAAAGTAGAGCCAAAGCAGATTACATATGCTAGAGCCTAAGGCCCTTCACATACAAATAGTTCATTGACTTCATTCGGAATCTAATACATATGCCAACAAAATACAAGTTGCAAAACCTAGAAAAAATATTAAAACAACGCTCAAAGTTCGAACATTGGCCTCGTGCTCCAATGACATTTGATCTTGCAATGGCCTTGCCGAAGTCGAAGCAGAAAAGCTACTGGCGTGATGCTGGGTTTGGTTATGTCCAATGCCGTTTCCGTAGTATCTATCTTCATGAAATCGACACAATGTTTCTTGGGCTTCTTCCAACCTTCTGTATCTTTTGTGGTCATTCATTGGATATCCATCAACCTGGGCTTTAGCTTCCCCCCAAGTCGTATAAATTCCGGGATTACGACCAATGAAAACCACCCAGTATGGCATTGCTGTGCCAAAGGAAAACCACCACCCAAAGTGCAATTGGAATTTTAAAAAAACAAATCATTATAGTCAATGACGTATAGTTACCGATAAGCATTTGGCAGAAGAAAGAATAGTAATTCAAAAAGGATCCAGGAAAAAAATGTGATCAGCATTTGGCAGAACTTCGAGTTCGATCCAGTTTACAAAGTTTACTGGTGGACTCGGTCTTGCACTAGAACAATAAACAAATGCTTAAGTAGTGAAATGACAGAGGTTTTGGTATATAAGAAGAATAACTACTTTGGAATATGTGGGGACCGTTGAAGTTGATGGTAAAATAGAAACATTTTCATTGATCACAAGGGTTCAATGCAGGACATAGATGGTTACCCTTCTTTCCATGGGCAACGTATTGCTTCTCCCTAGTTTCTTTCTATTTCAAAGAAATGAATTGTGCATGAAGAGAAAATCAGGCAAAAAGTGAACCAAATTAGTATCTTTCTTTTCACATTCTATGTTCATGGTTAGTTTAGCTCTAAGGACAGATTAGTGGACAAAATGACAGAGGCCAGAGCATCAGTTTTTGCAGCATCATTGGCATGAAAGCCCCTAAAGACAATTGCAAATCGAATAAAAAAACCAACAGCAGTCTTCAGAGTGATCACCAACAGATAATTGCAAATCAAATAAAAAAAACCAATACATTCGTCTACACACACAGATAATTGCAAATCGAGTAGAAAAACCCATAGATTCGTCTACCTATATCGAACCAGAAACGAGAGAGAGAGAGAGAGTTCAGCGTTCGAAACCGTAGTTTCGAGTTCCAAATCGCACATAAAAACACAAAATAAACTAGGGTTTTCGATTTGTACCAAAACCCTAGATTTCGAAACTAGAGAGAGAGAGAGAGAGAGAGAGAGAGAGAGAGAGAGAGAGAGAGAGAGAGAGAGAGAGAGAGAGAGAGAGAGAGAGAGAGAGAGAGAGACTTCAGAGTTCGAAACTAGGGTTTCGAGTTCGAGTTCCAAATCTCACAAAAAAACACAGAATAAACTAGGGTTTTCGATTTGTACCAAAACCCTAGATTCGAACCAGAAACGACAGGAAAATGTTTGAGAGGGAGAGAATCGAACCTTGGGATGTCGTCTTCTTCGTCTTGGACCACGATTTGTTCTTCTTCTTCGCGATCTCCTTCTCTCTCTCTCTCTCTCTCTCTCTCTCTCTCTCTCTCTCTCTCTCTCTCTCTCTCTCTCTCTTCGTTTCAATCGCCTGACCTCTCTCTCTCTCTCTTCGTTTGAATTGTGTAGGGGAAGAATGACCCGAATAGGAAGGATATGCGACCCGCGGGCACATTTTTGCCGGACCCGGTTGCTTTTAACCCGCGAGGTGCTTCGTTTTATTAGAGCCGTTGGATGAGATCCAACGGCTGAGATTAAGAGTCCGGACCTAAGACAAATCCGGGAGTCTTGAGGGGATCCGGATTGTGTATAATTGTATTTATATATATGAAATTATATTTTCTCCCTTATATGCATCAAATTTTATTTGTATTCTTATAATTTTATTTTTACGACTAAAATATAACATTAGATAGTAGATTTTTGTTAAGTTGTGAAAGTTATATGTGAACTCTTATCATTTGTGCCCACTAATATTGAAGTCTAAAATATTTCTGTTAAAAAAAATATATATTGAAGTCTAAAATATACTTTACTAATATGTGAAAAAAAAATATGGGCGGGGCTGGTAAACCTGATATCCGATAGGGGCGGGGACGGGGGTACCCATAAATTACCAGGAACATCTTAAGAATCTCAACTTCGGTAGCGGTAGTACAATTAAAGACGCCTCTATTGCCCTTTTCCATTTTAAAACAGGCCAAGTTCATCCCAAGTTGATTCCTGATAAATCATGGAAGCCACTGGTGGTCGGGAATACGCACACAACACAGAGGGGGAGTACGGCCTATATATTTGAGGCCCATATATTTCTAGTATTATTATTGGGCCTAAAGTCCCACGGTATGAAGTATGAACTATATTGCAGCCCAGAGGGAAGAGTGAGCCGAGAAAAGCCCTGCCGTAAATGATTGGGCCTTCCATTTCAAAATCTGATTGTGGAGGCCCATATAAGGGAAACGGGGCGATCTGTCGAATATCCTAACGGCCCGATTGGTTTGCTAAAAATAAGTGCAAGGGTGTTATTTATCACCCGGACTAAATATCACCCCTGCAGGGGGTGTCCATATTTATGACCCCCTAATACCCCCTGAAAAATGACCATTGTACCCCTTTTAATACCCCCTCCCAATACCCCTCCCAAGACATTGGCATGTGCTGTGTTTTCTTTTTTATTATTTGAAAATGTACTAAAAAATTAGGAGTATTATTTACCCAATAATAATAAAAAAATTAATTAGTTTTTATAATAAAACAATTATTTACCCAAAAATCTCGTTAGTATACATTCTTTACCCAAAAATCTCGTTAGTTTTTTGACATACTTTTTGGAAACTCCTAAAAGATGATCCGATTCAATAATTTTTATAATAAAAAGTAAACATCTAAATTAATTTTTATAATAAAACAATTAATATAAAAATTAATTACAATTAAATCTTATAGCTTAATTAGTTATTGAGTTTCAATAATAAAAACACATAACTAATACGAATATTCACACAAGGGCAAAAAAGTCTTTTGACAGCTTTCTACATCATCAACCCAAATTTAATCTCCCTTCTTACAAAATCATCCAAACCAAGTACTACTTAATCCCCCTCCATAAATGTCACATCACTGTGGGGCCACCCTCCATATATATTAACCCCTACTATCTTATACCCCCTCCATATTTAATACCCCTAAAACTAATCCGGCATCCAATCGGGCCGTTACATTGCAAATAAAATGTCATTTTCGTAAGGATTTATTACGGGCTAGTACAAAAAACAAATATTTATTACCACCAACTCCAATCATTCTTTTTAATTACCACTGACTCCATTAAGGTCAATCACTCTTTTTTGGGTTTAGGCACTTAGGGTGCACTTTCCTATTAAATGGTTTTTAGTGTTTTAGACACTGTCATAGGGTACCCTAGGATTTTAAGCACTTTCATAGGGTACACTAGGGTTTAGGTTTAGACACTTTCATAGGGTACCCTAGGGTTTAGGATTAAGATGCACTTTCCTATTATAGGGTTTTTAGTGGTTTAGACACTTTCATAGGGTACCCTACGATTTTAGACATTTTCATAGGGTACCCTAGGGGTTAGGCACTTTCATAGGATTTGAGGTTTTAAATTTAAAAGTAAAAAAAAATCACAGTTTGCTGACGGGATGGGGACATGGGACTGACGGGACGGCACATGGGGTGGGTCGTGTTTTGTTGTTCCTGTGCACATGGGTGGAGTACTGGAGTAAATGGTGCTTTTTAAAGTTTTTGGTGGAGCGCGTGGTAACCATCCCTCCAAAACTGGAGCGGCTGGTAAATGCCTCTTACGAGTGATATTGACATTCTCAATTTCTCTATTGACACTCTTTTTTTTTTTTGTCTCTAGTAGGTAAAATTGCTCTTGCACTATGTAAATAAAGACAAAATAAAGGGAGTGCCAATAGAGAAAAGATGAATGCCAATATCAATTTTCGTAAAGATTATATGAGCTAATAGCCACATGATCCCCACTTTAGTGATTGAGTTGGTCTATTTGATTTGAATCTACAAATTAAGAGAACCTAATTAACCGCTCCGAGTGCAAGTCACGTGTCACACGTGCGAGTTTCGTTTGAGTTTGTTCCACATTTGTTAATTATAAACTCCAAAAAGTTAGTATATGAACGTGAACGCCCAAATCATTAGTAATGGTTTTGAGTTAAATACTTTAACAACTACTTCACTAATTCAACGACCCACTTAATCTCAACCAGGGCACTACATATGTATCTGCATCATTGAAATCAAATTGTAAGGATATATTTTTTGAATTGGTCAAGATGCGTACAAAATTTGGACCCAAATTACCTCACTGAACACAAGTGTAGATATAAAACCATTGAACCAACTGTCTTAAGTCGTGCAATTTGGCTAAAAAGCAAAAATTGGTTTTTTGGTTTTTTGTCATTTTGTCTTTATTCAATTTTTTTTTTTGCATTTTTTAGTTTTCGGTCGATTTTTTGTGGTTTCTTGGTTTGTCTTAACGAGAGGAATCTAAAAAGTATAAAATCATTAGCCAAACTTAAAGTTTCGTGAATAAAGACGAAAAATAATCCAAAAAACTGGTTTATTTTCGGCTTTATTCAAAAAACTATTACTTTTGACCATAATTTTATACTCTTTGGATTTGTCTCGACGAGATTAATCCAGAAACTACAAAATCTTGAGGCAAAACTATCAAATACAATTTTTTTTTGAATAAAGACAAAACGAAAAAACCAATTTTTTTCTTTTTAGCCAAATCACCCCAGAGACTTGGCCGTGTCACATAGGAGTTGGGTTGTAGTCGGATGATTGATATAGACTAATCGCAAAATTCTCCCTATGTAAAATATTTTTTTTATCAGCCAAAAAAAAAAAATTATAATACCTACAATACAAGGAAGAGAAGAAAATCAAAATACGAAAATAACCCAGATAGTGAGCAAGTAAGGGTGTGAATGAGCCGAGCCAAGCCGAGCTTTGCTCGAGCTCGGCTTGTTTAGTACACAAGCTAAAAAATCGAGCTCGAACTTGGCTCGTTCAATAATTTAGTTAACGAGCTGACTTTTTGCGAGTTGAGCTTACCAAGCTGATCATTTACTAAACGAGTCCCAAACTCGAGCTCGGGCTCGATTACTAAATGAGCTGAGCCGAGCCACGAACAACTCGGTTTGTTTGTAGCCCTATGGGCGAGGAACCTACACTTAAAACAATCAAACTGGATAAGCTTCACTAACTCCTGAAAAATAAAAATCCAAGAATATTCTGGACAAAAATACAGAACTGACTCACCAAAATAACCATTTCAAAAAGAATTAGATATGGTAAATATTATACAAATTTCATTATAAAGAGTATTGGTAATTGGAAATGGCTACAATACACACCCTTTATTTTTTTGAAAGAATACACACCCTTTATTTGGATGTACCATATGCACCTATTGTATGGTTCAGATTGTGCCACCTCATCGACAATTGTAACATTTTTTAGTTTTTCGTAACTTTTTAGCAATATGATTCATAACATTTTCTATGATTCGTAACATTTTGGTGTGTCTCGTAACTTTTATAAAAAAATTCGTAACTTTTACAAAAGATTTGTAACTTTTACAAAACAATTCGTTACTTTCATAGGGATGTGTATCATACACACTCAAATAAGGATGTGTGTATTGTAGGATTCTCCTTAGTAACTAAGAAATACAAGCAATTTGTAATCCGAACAAAAAAGAATAAGGGACAAACAAATTAGGACATACTATATTCCTACTACTGGAAACAGTAATGTCCGTCTTGTAGCACTGATTTAATTGTAAGATGTGGTCAAAATCGAAAGGTATTTGGCAGATGCCAGTGTATGTTTACGCGTTATGTTAGGCCGCCTCCTTGATTCCCATTATTTTTTTGACCTAACCAGCTATACACAATTATCTTACTACAAGACATATATAACGTTAATAACTCTATTATTTTATTGTATTTGTTGGTGATGCCGTCTTTTCTGCTCCATTGTATTTGTTGGTTCCCATTATTCAGTTAATGATATCTCCCTTTTCGCTTTGCAAAAAAAAACTCTATTATTTTATTGTCCCTTCAGGGACATACATTTAGCATGATCATTGCGTAAGGATAACACGTACGAATCGAGAAATGGTCCAAATTTGTACTTACAAAAGAAAATGTATAATTCTAATATTCATTTGACAATTCTTTCTCTCTCCCCCTCCTCTCTCTCTCTCTCTCTCTCTCTCTCTCTGAAGTGAGGAGTACTTCAAAAGAGTACAGTTGGAGCTAGCTTGCATGAAAATGAAGGATATTAATTAGAAAGCAATGTAGGTTATACAGAGGCTTATCTTAGGTGCGAACCAAAACAAAAAGCTTACACAAAGACTACTTGGTAAGAGCCAGCTAGTTAACAAGAACTAGAGGAGGTAAAAAAATGGTTGATTCATAAATGCATAGATATCTATTTTGAGTTTGGAAGTCAGGAGAAATTCTTCAGTGCCGAGCAGACACGATCCTACGTGGTATCCGAGCACACATCTCGGCCATCTAAAGGTGTTTGGGATCTTCAATATCTTTTTCCTAACTATTTTCGGTGAATAATGGGTTAGGGTTAATTTCTGTCAACTGATATTGAATAGTAGTACTTATATATCATCGGTGGCAGACTTCTTAATTCAGGGATAAATTACATAGTATATTCATAAATTAAAAATAAAATATCATTCTTACATACTAATAACATAATTTTGAGAGGACATTTTTTTTTTAATTTTGCAAATAAAACCCAAAATATAGTATAAATAATGGAATAATAAGAAAGTGTATGAGAACCCGGCCGGTCCGCACCCCTAGGTCTGCTCCTTGGTGATAATGTCAAATAATTGTCTTACATGAATAAAGTAATAAGAAGAAGAACTCAGCATGGGTGCTGGCTGATCACGGCCGTTCGTAGTTAGTTATGGATGGCTCAGATCACATCTTATACGAACATATCTAAACCGTATGACCGACCACGACGGTCGTGATCAACCCCGTTCAAAAAAAAAAAAAAAAAAAAAACAACACCACCATCCCTAGTTGGCCAGCCATGAACATAAGTGGTCAAACTTTGCCGTTCAAAAAAAAGTAGTCAAACTTCATCAAATACAAACATTAATTACTTTTTTTGAACAGCAATAGAAGTATTAATTATAAGTTGTAATTATAATTATTGTAGTTTTATTATTGTATTGTAGTTGATTCAATTTTCGTGAATATGACGACCATGCCACCATGCAAAATAAATTGACGCATGACTGAATGAAATCCACATGTCGTGTGAAAGTATAAAAGGAATATTCCGTTTTTTAACTTTTTACATATAATGAATGAACATATAATGAATGAAGTGACCTCTACCAAAATTATTTTATCTATACCTTGAGTAATTATTCTATTGTCCCGGAACATTATTTCATTTTTTTTTTCCCATCTCCACTTAACCAATGCATGTAAACTTGAAAATTAATCATGAATTTATAACATTGGAATAGTCGAATAGAGACACATAGCCTTTGGGCGGATTTGGGGTTGCTGCACAGTAGCTGTTGTACACTATCCGAGCCGCCCGTTGCACATAGATATTCATGATAATATCGATTCTTAATTCATAACTTTCGTAGATACGAGTTTTTCCTTGGATGTCAGGAATTTTAATGTAAAACTTACTATAAATCTTTTTGCACAAGTAATTATTAACTTAAGAGGAGTTTGGGCAACTAAATATGGTGTACATCCAAATAAAAATGTTTATTAGGATATTTTTCAGTGTACTTGCTAGTTGTCAATTTCATTTAGTAAGAGGAGTTTGTAGCTGTAGTACAATTAAAGACGCCTCTATTGCCCTTTTCCATTTTAAAACAGGCCAAGTTCATCCCAAGTTGATTCCTGATAAATCATGGAAGCCACTGGTGGTCGGAAATACGCACACAACACAGAGGGGGAGTACAGCCGAAGATGAACGTGAGTTCTCATGAACAAACATCTCTAGTACTGCTTTGAACTCGGTTACATTGGATTGGAGAGGCGCCTCGCAAATCGCAATGCTGTGATTCACGAGTCGACAGCCGATGTGCTCCCCTCTTTTATGCGAGGGAAGGAAACCATTAATGGCTTAAACCGAAAAATTCAGTCACAAACCGCCTTATCTTCACAACTTGACTTCTGTAAAAGTGGATGTTTCAACCCTTCGAGCCATTTTATTTTACCATTTGGCCCTTGAAACATGAATTTTGCCTCCTAAATTCATTGTCGAAAAGAAGGCTACTTTTCATTCCCTAATTTGGCCACAATATGAACTCATCCCTTCCTAAATAACATCTACTCCTACTCCTAATTATAACCCAAAATTGGGTTAGTAAAGACAAAAATTGAAGAACAAGTAAAGATAAAAGACTTTGATTTGTTGAGAGAGTTCACAATGAAGCCAAATGAAGCTATTTATAGGAAACAACAAAAAGTAGGAAATTTCTTTCCTTCTCTTGCACTCTTTCAATCTCTTGCTTCCACTTGTCCTCTTTCAACTTCCAAATGTGTAGGAGAAGCCATTTGTCCTGGTAACTTCCAAGTTAATAGGGTTGCGCCAAGTTTCCTACACATGTAATAAAAGAACAAACAATAATAATAAAAGTACTAGTGCTAATTCTAATACTAATTATTTTTAAGTAGATTTTCCACAATTATCACCTTTTTATCGATATCGACAGGGTTGTAAAATACGGTGTAAACAACACTCCATTAATTAGTATACTGTATCCAAATGTCAAAGAACTAGTATTTTAAATTTTCATGTATAACTTTCGTAAAATTTTTACACCAATTTAAAGAACTATTTATAAATGTTCAAATTTCAAAAATTTATACAAAAAAAGTTCTTTATTTTTATCTCACAAAATAAAACGACTAGCTTTTGTATGTGGTGAATGGGTCTTGGATGTGGGGCCCACCCCAGGTCCCATTATTTGATCTGAACCATTCATTTCGTTGGTCTCATCAAGTATGTCCGTTCATTTTGTCCTGATATTCCATCAACTTGAATTTTTACGAGGAATATATACTCGATGAGACGAACAAAGTGAACAGTTCAGATCAAATCAACAGAACCAGGTGTTGACCCCACAACCATGCCCAACACTTGTGTTGGGATTTTAGCGGAAGCAAAACTAAAGCCGAGATTTGGGGAGAAAATAATTCTCGACGATAACGAATAAATGACAATGGGGAAAAAAATATCGAAAGAGGGACATAAAAGAATTCACATTGTTCGACAAAAAACAACCTACATTCACGGGAGAGATCCGCTTTTTACTATATGAGAATAATTACTGCAAAATGGCCGGGCTAAATAACATTACGCAATTGGTACACTCTATCTCACCACCCAAACAACAATTTACAATAGGATAAAAAGAACCACCCACCACAAGCATACAAGGCTTGTATTTTTTTCCTGGATTTTAATGTAAAAGTTATGAATCTTTTTGCACAAGTAATTATTAACTTAAGAGGACTTTGGGCAACTATAAATATGGTATACATCCAAATAATTAAAAATGTTTATTAGGATATTTTTCGGTGTACTTGCTAGTTATCAATTTCATTTAGTAAGAAATCTAATCAAGTGCTGTAGCCTGTACCTGTTTAGTTGTTGCTAACTCATTATTACTGTAGTAATTATACCAAGTCATTGCTAGAGAGGAGAGAGAGAACTGATTTTCTTGTTTACTCTTCCTACTACAAATTTTATAATAATTTATTTTTTTGCATATTTTGTTTAGTATTATTTTGTTGGAAATTTGTTTGTTGGAAAAAAGTATTCAGTACCCAACTAAACGAAAATCGTTCTAATTAAAAGCACTGAATTAATTTTTTTTCAAAAAGATAATTCAGTAGATGAACAGGAAGAAGTCAACAAATTAGCGAGAAAGGTATACACTAATTCGCCGGCTAAAACCATTTTCAAAAAAAAAAAAAAACAAACAAAAAGAAACCATTTTCTCTCTCTCATCAACTCTGATTTCCCTCACTCATATAATCATAAAAAAATCCCAATCCCCAATTCAAAGGATAGACGTTTGAGAAAGCTGGCTCGGCGACCACCCTAGCCTAGTTTCAAAATTTCCTTATAAATATAATAGTAACTTCTTAAATAAATTTCAACTATATAGATTCTCCCGCCCAATAAATTATTATTATTTTATTTGTCAATCCACACTCGCGCCCATCTATAAATCCCATGCATATTTTTTCTTTTTGAAACCCTTTCTCTCTCTTATTAACCCTAATTAATTACCACAACACTCATGCATCTACCATACCCCAATCCTTATAGTGTATAAAAACCCTTTTCCCTCTCTCTCTCTCTCTCTCTCTCTTCTCCAAATTTCATCACTCAGCCGCCGAGAAAGTTACGTTCTTCCATGGATCAGCCGGAAAAAGTCAACGTCGTCGTCATCCGAACATACGATTGCAGCTTTTGTAAGAGGGGATTCACCAATGCTCAAGCCTTAGGAGGGCACATGAACGTACACAGAAGAGACAAAGCCGAGGCTAAGAAGGTAATTAGCCATGATGAGTGTTCTTCACTATCCCACAAGGCCATGAATGAAATGGACTACAACATGATCATGTCTAACAATTGTAAGTATTTTTCATGCGTTCCATGCTATCATCATCACCAATCACAGCACGATTACGCTGCTTTGGCAGCACGGAGGGTGAATTATCGGATGCATTTTCCGACACTAAACCCTAGTTTTTTCTTGCGTGAATTTGTGTCTTCTCGTCCTCGTGGAAGTTGCACGTTGGAGAATTTGAGCTCGCGAATTGGACCGAGACTTGTAGGTGACGGGGAGAGTAATGAAGTGGTAGACTTGGAGCTTCGTCTCGGTCGAAACCCATGATCACAGTGTTGTTGAATTTTATTGTACATAGAGACTTTCAGTAGCAGTCTAGCAGATATACTTCAATGAAGAGTGGTGTGGTAATTTTATTTATTTATTTTTTATGTTTTTTTATTTTTATTTATGTTTTTTATTTTTATTTGTTTATTTTTTTAGGTAGCTTTCGATTGTATTTAATTGTAGGTGCTTCTTATTTTCATTAAATAGTTTGATGGGTTTTATTCAGATTAATTTCAGCTACACGAATTATCACAAGTAGTATCTGGGATTGAAGAAAAAAATTCAATTTGTTGACTAGAAGTATATTATCAAGATTACAATGTTTCGGACAAGGAGTTTTTGCAATGCCCCTGATCCGACCGTCCATTTTGATAATGCACGGCTCAAATTTAATCCGAGCAATAAATAATTCCGATTTCTAAGAGCTAACATTAAATCTGAGCTGTTCGGCTAGAAATGGACAGTCAGATTAGGGCACTACTTACTCAGGAACCCCAAATCCCAATGTTTCTTATTTTTCTTTAGTATTTCCCATTGCCATATATGTTGTTTTTATCTCATGGAGAAAAACAATACGCTTTATTTGGAAGAGGATTTTTCAGTATCTTTTTTTTTTTTTGTTCAGCTAAGTTTATGAGCTGGGTGACGTGGCAGTATGTAGAACTTCAGATGGCCTCGTTAATGACGTGTCTCTACCTGGTTAAAAGTTCCAGATGATATTGACAGAGGAAAAATGATATACTTCTTTCCGTCGTCCAAAAATGTGCTGGAACTTGGACGGTACAGATTTTAAATAGAGAAAGAGGAGAGAGAGAGAGAGGAGTAATCTGAGCTGTCCATAATATTTTTGGACAGCCGGAATACGCGCTCGGGCACAACCACGTAGTGCTCACTCGGCACCCAAAAAATTTCCCCAGGCAAATTAAACAAATCTATAGTGAAATAAAAATAGACAATTAGTGTAATGAATCACCTTCCAGTTCAAATAAAAAAAGTCATTAAACTATGCGGCAACAAATTAAGAGAACTAGATCCACAAAAATGTGACAAGCCCCTGTGAAAAACAAGAAGATTCGACACGCACATATCCAAACTTGTAAAGGTTGAAAGAGAAAAGCAGATTGGTGCCAGTGGAAGGCTTCCATGGGTTCGATGAGAATGGACTTGTTTTTTTTTTTTTGATAACTGGATGTTCGGGTCAGCTTGCATGTACATCGACTAATTCCGGGGCCTTGGAGGTAACCCCCATTGGCCCCGGGAGTTTATTGGCAAGAAAAATCAAACCTGAGACCTCAGGTGGGAGCAAACCTCTAAGTAAGACGTTAACACTACTTTGCCAATCCCTTGTAATTAATGAGAATGGACTTGTTTGGCATAGCCATTGATGCTAACACTATCCCTTGGCGCAACAGCAGCTCAAGGGATAGGGAGTCGAGCGCAATAGTAGTATTGTGCTAGGGCTAGCTCTCATGCGGAATAAGAGAGAAGCGAGAGGAATAGTGAAAGTTTTATTTCGCAAAAAAGCAAACGGAAAGTTTATTCTGAACTGAAGGAAGAGAGGGGAAAGTTTATTTTCATCTTTCGTTAATTTTTTAAATATTTTAATAAAATATTTTTATTTTTTGAATAGAGTTATGACAGGTAAAAAAATAATAAATAAGTTGTTAAAAAATCAGTAAAGACGGAAATCAGGAATATGACGAAGGAGTCAAAAGCTTTGGACATCAATTTTTTGAGTTGGGACTGTAACACAATTTTAGAAAAAAATCTTTGGTCACGCTAGAAACAAAACGTGGTTAAAACTAATAATAAAAAAATATTCTATCACGGTATTACAAAAAATAGTTAAGCAAGTACATTTATCATGCTTATAAACGTGGTTAAAATTAATCAAAAAAATAAAAAAACTATTCTATCACGCTTTTATAAAGAAATAGTTAAAATAGGCAACAAGATTTACGACGCTTATAGACAAATTATGACAAAATTAAACGATTACAATCACAATTCTAACAAAACTGTGATAAAAATAATTAACAACCATCGTTTTGATAGCAAAGTGAAATTAATAATTCAGTGAATATTAATTTCTTTATCACGCTTTCATTAAAAATGTAATTTTGTAAAATCTTATAGGGTGATATATATATCTTTTATCAACTTAGTAAACAAAACCACATTCTCCCTTTCCCTCCTCTCTCTCATCAACTCTAATTTCCCTCAACTCATATATATACGCCATCCCATAAGCATTTTTCTCTATAAATCCCTTCCTTCTCTCTCTCTCTCTCTCTCTCTCTCTCTCTCTCTCTCTCTCTCTCTCTCTCTCTCTCTCTCCCTCCTCTTCAATCCAAATTTTTATCACTCATCCACCAAGAAAGTTGTTACATGGATCAGTCGAAGAAAGTCAAAACCTACAAGTGCCCCAAATGCGACAGGCAATTCGCCGACTTTAGAGCCTTGGGAGGGCACCAGAACTGGCACAGAGAACATAAAATCAAGAACAACAACATGGCTAAAAACTGTAAGTATTTTTCACCGAAAATATTTCTAGGATACATGAAAAGTTTTTACCGAAAATGTTTAGGATAGAGAAATGAACATTGATTTCTCTTTCTAAGGCTACTTTTGGGGAAACTTTTCATGTACTATACTACTCATTTTTCACCCATTGCAAGTGATCATCATCATTCACACCATGACTTCGCGGCATTGGGAGGAAAGAGGGTGAATCGCGGCCAGATGCATTCTTTGACACCAAATCCTATTTTTTTCGGGGAAATTACTAGGGTTTGGTGTCGTAGAATTCATTTGTCAATTTGATGACAAGGTCTGTAACTTATCTCAAATCTGATGACGGAAAGTTAAAAAGAAAATGGGAAAAGAAAACTAAACAAAAGTAGAAAAAAAATACCAGAACAAAAGTTTATAGAGAAAACTTAACCATAAATTAATTGCTTCAAAAAATGAGAAGAGAAGTTTTCTTTTAATCGAATCATGCTAAAGGCATAGTTTTTCAAAAGATTTTAGCAATCCAGTTGCTAAAATCAACCATGATTTTAGCAAATGAGTTCAACAAGTGCTAAAATCAACTTTTTGAAATCAAAAAATGAAGTAGTTCCGTGCATCGTTTTTTGATTTTTTTTATTTGAAGTACCATGATTTTAGCAACTTCTGAAAAAATCATGATGATTTTAGCAACTGGGTTGCTAAAATCTTTTGGAAAACTATGCCTTAATCATAAAAGACAATAATCTGAGTAACATTTTGATTTTTCATTGAAATTCAAGCTAAAAGTACAATGCAACATTATTTACTTATTTTTTTGACATAATTTTTTTTAAAATTTTTTTATGACTTAATAGTAGATGGACAACCAGACTTGGGATCAGGCTCGAGTGATCCAAAAATCAAGAGTACTGGCCCTGCTTCTGGTCCTCGTGGAAGTCACAAGTTGGACGATTTGAGCTTGCGAATTGGGCCACCAACCATTATGAGTGAGGGAGAAGAACAAGAGAGAAATAAAGCAGTGGATTTGGATTTGGATTTGGAGCTTCGTCTCGGTCCAAACCAATAATCACAAAAGCTCTACCTATTAATGCACCTATGCTTACACAATATTATTGATAAATTTTATTGTACATAGAGAATTTTAATAGCAGGTATACTATAATGATAAGTGGTGTGGTGATTAGGATACAGATCATGAATTGGCGAAAGTTGATTTACTTATACTTTCAAAGCAAAGGAATTTGGAAGAAATAAGTAATGAAGTAATTATGGTAATACTTTTGATCTCAGCCGTTCATCTCGAGAATAAACGGTTCAGATTCGCAGACGCATTCTTACCGGCCAAATTAAAGTGTATTATTACCGGTAAAAATGCATCTGCGAATCTGAACCGTTTACTGCCAAGATGAATAGCTTGGATGGGTTGATAGAGCCTGCCGCTCCTAAGGGACAGCAAGGCCCCCGGGTTCTCTTATTTTTGTTAAATAGTTTGATGGGTTTTTTTCAGATTAATTTCAGCTACATGAATTGTCACAAGTAGTGTCTTAAATTGAAGAAAAAGTTCAATTCTATCCTTCCTCTTTGATCTTGATAA
Source organism: Vaccinium myrtillus (assembly GCA_016920895.1). Lineage (NCBI taxonomy): Eukaryota > Viridiplantae > Streptophyta > Magnoliopsida > Ericales > Ericaceae > Vaccinium > Vaccinium myrtillus. Next base: position 5,420 of record JADGMU010001242.1, on the reverse strand, counting down.
CCCTCTATTGACTCTCCATTACTGTAGAGGGGTCAATCGGGCTATGCTGTGCCGGCCAGCATGGCCCATTTAGGGGGTGTTCCACTAACAAAAACTATTTTTTCCACAAATCGAGACAAGTCATTCTCTCACAATACATCACATAAAAAACCGTGAAAGACCAGTTTAAAAAAAAACCACCTTAGTGGAACACCCCCTTAGCTTCGTACCAATTGAGCTTCGTGCTATGCCGAGCAGGCCCGTTTACTAAATCGTGTCGCGCGTTCTGTGCCAGCCCGTTTACTTAATCGTGCTGCGTCGTGTTGTGTCATTTTTTGATCGTGTCGTGTCGTACCATACCCGTGCGTCGTGTCCTTCCATGTCATGCCATTTTTTAATCCACGAGTTTCGTTGGATTTTTTTTTGTATAATCTAGCTAAGTTCCGTTGAACCTAGCCGAGTTTCGTCGATTTTTTTTTGTATAACTATAGCAATATTTTTTGAACAAACATCAAAAAGAATTTATTAATGAATAGAATTTATTGGCAATATTGTTGCTTTAAGTAGACATATTACCAAGGTTGTGAATCTCGTACCGTACCGGCCGGTACGTACCGGATTTGCATAAAAACGGTAACCTCACCTTATAATACCGTCCCGTCCTCAATTCCGGCAAATACCGGTCGGTTCCGGTCATTCCGAACAATACCGGCCGAGATTAAGGTACCGGAAATTTCGTCCGAAATTTTGTAGACTCATCTCCAACAACGCCATCAATGGAAGAATCCTCATACCTTTGCAGATTGTATTCGGTTCCATCCGAATATGATATTACTCGGTTCCATCCGAATACAATCATTTTCACCATCAGAAAAAAAGAAGTGGTTTAGGGTACATACTGAAGATAGTAGTGAAGCAGGCTCTCTAAATTTGACTCTTGTACCAATAGATAGTAAGGTCATTACCAAGTCAATTTTTACAATAGTCGATCTAAACCATAACAATCTTACGTCTCTCTGATTCCATCATTGTAACGAAAATCAGAGACCATCGGCTATCAACGACCATGTGATCAAATGACATTTAATACATCCAAAGACAGTGGCGTAGCCAGAAAATCAAACCAGTGAGGGCACAATTAGACCATAAATGCCAGTACTTTGTAGTGTAAAAAAAATCACTCTTTTTAAGAATCTAACATGTCTTGATTTTCATTTGAAAGAGCCTCTCTTCGATAAATGTGCCTCAGCCTATTTGGTTGTACCCTTTGAATTCCAAGGGGAGGTCTATGATTCGAGTTAGTTTGAGAGATTTCCAACTCTCTTTAGTTGTTAACACACTAATTTTTTCACTTACCCTTGTTGATGTATATCGTAAGGAAAAAAAAGACTTACATTTTATGGTAATATAGTGATTATGAATCCATAAAAACCTAATAGTTTCGAAGCAAAAATTCAGTGAATTGAAGTTTGTTTGCAGTAATTAGTTATTCGATGGTTCTGGGGTATCTCCGTGTGGTGCCCTAAAATCCTTCTCCATGAGCCTTTTTTTTTCGGCCTTCAACATCTCATAGTTAGGTAAAACTTATATATTTTAGTCTCAAGTCCCACATCAATATGCATAGGACAATGATGTTATAACACCATATAGTGGTGCCCCAAGAGCAATAACTAATCTTTTTTAGAAATAATATGATATACCGGTGAAAAAAAAAACTCTCCCTAAAATCCAGTGTGGGCATGTGCCCACACTGGTCTTGTAGTGGCTCCGCCACTGTCCAAAGGCATTAAAGTATTACAATGGACTATCGTACCTCCACGTGAGTTTTATTTTGGCAATCAAAATCATTTATTTTTAAGATATATGGAGTACATCATTCGTGCTAAAAATAAAAATGATCAAATATCGGTATACATTTAATCGGACAAAAGGTAAGTTGAATTATCAGCACATCTAAACATAATACATTAATGACACAGGTATCCATGAACATTGGGAAAATATTGTAACTTAAGCCATATGCTCGAAGCTCTTAAGTTACTCTCTGTATCAATGAACATATCTCCTGGTATAGACTACACAGTGTACATGTAACTGAACTCTTTGGTCTTTTTCTCTTTTTTGTAACTAAGTACTTATATTAGAGCATCCTCATCAGCCTCAACAAATTTTGGACCAAATTTAACCACAAAAACACCTTTTACAATTTAGCAAGCCACTTTATCAAAAACTCAAAAAATCAGACTCTCTATCCAAAATTTACTTTATTAAACTATTCCACTCAAATCTATAAAAAAAAAAAATTCCTCCCTAAAAGGCTAAAATGTTTCCCTCGGGGTGCAGACGTGCATGCAGTGAGTGGACCCCCCCTAGTCACTTCAATGTTCTCCCCCAATAGTTCCTAGCCACGTGTTCACCCTGCCCCCCTCCCTCTTCCGCTCCCCCTCTCTCTTCTGCCCATTTCTGACGCAGTTGGAAGAAAAATAAATAAAAAAAGGTTTGTCCCGTGAACAGTGCATCGCTGGGGAAGTAACGGTACTTTAGCAAAAACAATTTGTTGAGGGAAAGTAGATTGGCTGATTTTTGGGGGGTTGACTCTCTATTTTAACCAAAAAGTTATTTTAGCAATGCTGATAATGATGCTCTTAGAAAGAAAGCATTAAGGGAATGCTGCCCATATATACAAAAAGAGGCCAAAGAAAGAAAAAAAAAAGGCCCTATACGCGACTATGAGAATGAAAAAGATCAAACCAATCAAAATATTGGGCAAAAGAAGGATTACATTCTCCCTTGTCCCAACTTACAAACTATTCACTAAAAAACTTTTGATTCTAGTCTGGACACCGTTGATTGTTAAGGAAAAATAGTTCGAAAACTAAAGAGTTGCATTTTTATAATGTAAAAGGCATTTCTATAATGAGAAGATTAGAGACAGCTATTTGATTCCACAAACCACAAAAAGTTTTTTTCTTGGGGTGGTAACATGTTCCAGAAAGAGGGATATAATATGTCACCGGGGTCTTTTTGCCCACAAATATCACCAGATTACATGCAAAGAAATTATTTTCTTTGAATGCTTTGTAGCTGTTTGTTTCCAAACCATAAACAAATGCGACTATTCAAGCAAGTGTACAGAACTATGACAAATAACCAGCTATAAATAGATAACATTCTTTTTCTCGCAAAACCCCTGCAAAGCACTTTCTAGAACCCAAAGATGCCTCGTACACATTGCACAATCTTTTCTCAATGAACTACCAAATAACTATGATCTTTGAAAAAGAGAATTCTACCTCCACTGTACCTTAAATTCTATGTTAAAATTTCAAGGAGATTAAGGTTTCTACTTTCTACTGTTCACGTAACTTCAGATTAGAGAGGTCCTTCAAGATCCTTATTTTCGGGAAGGCAACCTCTAATATCCAACTCATCTTTTAGGCCTATTACCTGATTCCATAGAGCCTTCTTTTCCACAACATACCTTTGCCGCAATTTTAGCAACAGAGCTTCATTTCTAACCGTCAATTTCTGACGTGAAGACAACCAAGTTTTTGCTAAACACACCCTTCCAGATTGGTATAATGCAGTACCCTTGATTTTCAATAGAGAAGACGATTAACTATCTTACTTAAAAGAATGAGACATTTTTCTAGACAATAAAAAAAAAATACCATAGATTGCAGATTCCTAAAATGTATGGCCTGAACTTCTTCCCTACGATTTCTCTATGTAAATATCATTGATTCGAATAACAGAATTGCAAGGACTGTGTACAAGTAGTCTATAAGATGTAAGGGCGACACATAAAATCAAAGTTGAAGAATGTGTCTGCTAGGACCGTCTAATAGGCGTGTCGCTAGGAATATACCTTGGCCAAGGGGAAGATTACACGGGGTCATACGACGTCCGAAATGACACTAGAGCCGCCCTATGGACGTGTCGCTAGGAATTTCTAAAAGCTTCTAACAATGGTAAAGTTGATGACACAACGAATTGATTGAATTTGCCACATATGAGGGGTTGTGTACGTGTCGGGTACGTATCGAGTATGATTGGGTGAAAGTAAAGGGATCTAGGGATTTTTTAGTTTATGTTCATTCCATTTTTTAGTTTATGTTCATTCCATTTTTTAGTTTAGGTTGTGTGACTATCCTCCTCATTTCTCATCTCGCACTTGTATTTCATTGCATTTAGTTTTATTCATTTAAAGCCGTTGGACCTTGTGTAGGCATGGAATCCGTGGCAAAGATGTCATTTTGTTCAAGAAAAAATCTAACCAAACCTGAGAAAGAAACCAAAACAGAGAGAAATAAACCCATTTCTAAAATCAATTAAAGCCCTTGAGATTTGACATGCATATATCGAATTCGTTACTTGCAAAGGAGTTGACTTTATAAAGCACCGACCATATTAAAAAAAAAACAATGGAAATTGTTGGGCACGGAGTACCCCATGGATTTGGTTACACAATGTCACTCCCTGCGACCGCTCTAAAAACAGACTTGCGGGTGGGATATCGAATGCCATAAAAGACTTAATTGAAGCCCTTCCTAACACCAATTGGTTTTAGGAGAGATGGTGGAAAAGCGGTCCGACAGAAAGAGTAAGTGCTTGGTATCTCAGATAGAGATAGATAGGGATCAAATGAGGACCTGAATATCTCATAGAGAATAGCCATGATCTCTTCGGTTGCAGCCGACAACAAACTATCAAGAGATGTTGCAGACAAAACTGTCACTACATTTTCCTGCAGGTGGAGAAATCCTGAAACGATATCGCTCTCCTCTCTTAAATTTCTGATCATTTCTCTGGACATTATCGCAATCCTGTAGACCTCTAATGAACTAATTGCTGAGTATGTTGGTTAAGAGATTGAAGGCATCCTGTTAACATGGGAAAAACCCAGACATTTTGGCACATATATAGTGCAACAATAGTATCCACCTGGTTTAATAAATTACCAGGAACATCTTAAGAATCTCAACTTCGGTAGCGGTAGTACAATTAAAGACGCCTCTATTGCCCTTTTCCATTTTAAAACAGGCCAAGTTCATCCCAAGTTGATTCCTGATAAATCATGGAAGCCACTGGTGGTCGGAAATACGCACACAACACAGAGGGGGAGTACAGCCGAAGATGAACGTGAGTTCTCATGAACAAACATCTCTAGTACTGCTTTGAACTCGGTTACATTGGATTGGAGAGGCGCCTCGCAATGCTGTGATTCACGAGTCGCCAGCCGATGTGCTCACCTCTTTTATGCGAGGGAAGGAAACCATTAATGGCTTAAACCGAAAAATTCAGTCACAAACCGCCTTATCTTCACAACTTGACTTCTCTAAAAGTGGATGTTTCAACCTTCGAGCCATTTTATTTTACCATTTGGCCCTTGAAACATGAATTTTGCCCCCTAAATTCATTGTCGAAAAGAAGGCTACTTT